>NW_019167904.1:9284100-9306884 GCF_002303985.1 Durio zibethinus
GGCCCTAGCTTGCTCACTGAGCCTAGTATGTGCAATTGTTATATGAGAAACTAAAAGTCATAACGATTTAAAGTAAATAATTGTTAAAATAATCATAATTGTTTAAACTTATTCGATAAACAGATTTATTTTTTAAATCTTTACTTATTAATTGTTTAAATATTAATAAGCTCAAGCACTAGGGACAGTTGCAGGGGTTGGCGCAATAAGCATGGGAGAAATGTCCAGACCGCCTAGCCAGGACCAAGCCTACAACATGCCGGCATTGCACCTTGGTGGACCCAAGGGAGATTGGTAGATCCAGAATCTTCTAGAGGCATCCAAGATTGGTAGCATTCAATGAGAGGATCTGGTCAACCCTCAGAATCATGAGAGGGTCCTTAGAATCAGGGTTTAATCTGTGTATTAATGTGTAAATCCCTTAATTTTTTGGAATCAATATAATCTTTTGATTTTAGGAAGTAGCCATAATTAGTACTAGGGCCTCAACTATAAATAGAGGGTCTTCTGTGATCCTAGCTTGTTGAACCATGCAACGCCTCTATGCCAAACGTGCCATTACCCTTTCTCTACACCATGGGGTCCTTACCCTCTTTTCGCACTCAATGCCTTTTTAGGTGTACAGTGCACAAGTGTAGGGTGTCCATGCTCATGTCTAGGCCATTACCTTTCTTCAACAAACCATCCATCTTCAGGTCGGTGTCACCTATGCCTCACCTTAATAAGGCAACATCTGTAAGACACATCAAAGTGATGCTTACCTTAGTAGCATCATCCTATATACTGTGGCCTAAAGTACTACTCCATCCCATAGATAATTATCTACTTTTGGCTATCCTAGTCCCCTTAAACTCCTTGGGCTTGAGAATCTCCACACAGGTCTTAGACACTCCAATAATCATGCCATTCCCAATGGCTGTCTTGCAAGCAGCAAACTCCCTTTGAGCTCTTCCATCTCCTTATGCATGGTCTCCACTGGGCCTCCAAGGCTTCATTTCTGGGTGATCATGTCAATGGCCTCATTCAGAGCTGCTTGCAACTCACTTTTGAGCTCTTCCTCCATGAAGTCCAATGCCTCGATGTGAGTCTCAACCTCGTCAAGCTTCTCTTCACATCGCCCACTCACCTCCACCTTAGACAGCCTCCCATCCATGGTAGACTAGATCCCTCGAACTAGCTTTCTTCCCCTTCCATAGCCTTAATCCTAACCTCTGGTTGTTGGCTAGCAACATTACTCTAGGATGCCATTTCTACAAATGCCTTGAGTGTGATCTAAACATCACTGAACAAAACCTACACAAAACCTACTTGATACCAACTATCATAGGCTTGGACCTTTAAACCGAAATCCATGCAGCCTTAGACTAGGAATGAGCTCCTTATGTCTAAGTTAGCCTATGAACCAAGCGTACGAGCACTAGACCAACTAGAAAGGCAAATATGCAAGTTTGAGAAAATAAGAGAATGTTGGAATATATTGTATATTACTGTAGACAAAATGTGTCTGATGATGTACAACTAAGGGTGGGGTGACCCTCTATTTATAGTTGAGGCCCTAGTACTAATTATGGCTACTTCCTAAAATCAAAAGATTATATGATTCCAAAAATTAAGGGATTTACACATTAATACACAGATTAAACCCTGATTCTAAGGACCCTCTCATGATTCTGAGGGTTGACCAGATCCTCTCATTGAATGCTACCAATCTTGGATGCCTCTAGAAGATTCTGGATCTACCAATCTCCCTTGGGTCCACCAAGGTGCAATGCCGGCATGTTGTAGGCTTGGTCCTGGCTAGGCGGTCTGGACATTTCTCCCATGCTTATTGCGCCAACCCCTGCAACTGTCCCTAGTGCTTGAGCTTATTAATATTTAAACAATTAATAAGTAAAGATTTAAAAAATAAATCTGTTTATCGAATAAGTTTAAACAATTATGATTATTTTAACAATTATTTACTTTAAATCGTTATGACTTTTAGTTTTCTCATATAACAATTGTTTTTGTTCATACAAGCTTATTCAAATTAAAATAATATTAATTTATTAATATTTCGACAATTAATAGGAAAAAAATTTTAAATAAATATGTTTACCAAACAAGTTCAAATAGTTACAACTATTTGAGTAATTATTTATTTCAAGTCGTTATGACCTTTTGTTTTGCCATAAAACAATTGTATCAATTCATATAAACTTATTCAAAATAAAATAATACTAATTTATTAATATTCCCAAAATTAATTAGTAAAAGATTTAAAAAATGAATCTATTTACCGTACAAGTTCAAATAGTTATAACTAATTGAACAATTATCTATTTCAAATCATTATGACCTTTTTTTTTTTCATAAAACAATTGTTTTTGTTCATTCAAGCTTATTTCAAATAAAATAATATAAATTTATTAATATTTCAAAAATTACTAAGTAGAAATTTAGAAAATAAATCTATTTTTTGAACACATTCAAATAGTTATAACTATTTGAACAATTATCTATTTCAAATAGCTATGACCTTTTGTTTTGTCATAAACCAATTGTTTTTGTTTATATAAACTTATTTGAAATAAAATAATACTAATTTACTAATATTCCAAAAACTAATAAATAAAAGATTTAAAAAATAAATTTATTTATCAAGCAAGCTCAAATAGTTATGACTGTTTGACAAAACAAAAGTCATAACGATTTGAATTATATAATTGTTCAAATAGTCATAACTATTTAAACTTATTTGGTAAACAAATTCATTTTTTAAATCATTTACTTATAAGTTGTCAAAATATTAATAAATTTGTATTATTTTAATTGAAACAAGCTTTTATGAATACAAAAAAAAAAATTTATAACAAAACAAAAGGTTATAGCGATTTAAAATAGGTAACTGTTCAAATAGTCATAACTATTTGAATTTGTTTGATAAACAGATTTAGTTTTTAAATCTCTTATTAATTTTTGAAATATTAATAAATTAAAATTATGTTATTCCTAATCAGTTGTATGAACAAAACAAAAGGTCATAATGATTTGAAATAGATAATTATTCAAACAATTATAACTATTTGTACCGGTCATGCCAATAGATTCATTTTTTAAATCCATTATTTATTAATTTTTAGAATATTAATAAATTAGATTACTTTATTCCAAATAGGATTATATCAATAGAAAATGTGTTTTATGACAAAACAAATGGTCATAACAGTTTGAAATAAATAATTGTTCAAATTTTATGGCTAATTGAACTAGTTTTATACAGATTTATTTTTTAAATCTCTTATTAATTATCAAAATATTAATAAATTCATATTATTTTATTATAAATAAACTTATATGAATAAAAACATTTGTTTTGTGACAAAACAAAAGGTCATAACGATTTGAAATAAAGAATTGTTCACATAGCTATTAAATCTCTTAGTTATTAATTTTCATAATATTATTAGATTAGATTACTTTATTTCGAATAAGCTTGTATGAACATAAATAATTATTTTATGATGAAACAAAAGATTATAACTATTTGAAATATATAATTATTTAAATAGTCATAATTATTTGAACTGGTTCAATAAGCATATTTATTTTTTAAATCTCATACATATAAATTTTTGAAATATTAATTAATTAGTATTATTTTATTCTGAATTTGCTTATATGATGAAGAACAATTGTTTTATAACAAAACAAAAGTTCATAATGGTTTAAAATAGATAATTGTTCAAATGTGTTAGCTTTATAGGTGAGATGATGACCAAGAGGGGGGTGAATTGGATTTCTCCAAATTCTTCCCAAATAATGATTTCAATTTAGTTGAATGAAAATTAAAACAATAAGCATTTTTTATGAAAATATAATGCAAACAATAACAATTAATGAACCTAAAATCAAATATAAGCAACAATAAATTGTAAAGAAATAGGGACAGAGAAAGCAAACACAATAATTTATAGAGGTTCGATCCTTCTCCACAAGGCACCTACGTTCTCTCTTCTTAGTTGTCCACACCAAGGCTTCACTCCACTATTCTTGAATTGAAAATACAACCTATCTTTTTTTTTTCTAAGGCTTAAGATAGAAACCTCTACCCTTTGTAGTATTTTACCCAATCTCACTACAAAGCTTTCAAGAGGATACCTCACCTCTTGTTCTCTTCCACCCTTGTATATCAAAGGTAATTTTACAAACAATAGAACAACTTCTCTAAGGCTAAGTGTTTGCTAAGTTTAAGTACAAGAAAATGATGAATGAACAACAAATAAAAATTGGATACAATAAATACAAAGATATAGACTTTGAAGCTCTAAAAACTCTTGATTTTTTTTATAGAATGAAAATATAGCTTTTTGGCTCTTGCTCTCTTGATTTATCAATCCTCTTAGTGTGTTGGAGTGCCTAATTTATAGAGAAATTGAAGAAGTAGCCATTGGGGAAGCTTGAGAAGTGAAAGTAACCATTAAATGCATGAAAAAAATAGTCGTTGGTGTGTTTCTGCCCAGACTCAATTGATCCCTTCCTTGAGGGGATCGATTGGTTCAAGTTTTATGCCATTTCATGCTTTAAAAACACAACCCGATCGATCCCTTCCATGAGGGGATTGACTTGTTAATGGCTGGGTGGTTATCTCCTATTTTGCACTCTACTCACTAATTTGATCATATCTTGAGTTATATAAATCCAAATCATAAAAAGTTTGAAGATTTAGAAACTATTCTTAAAGGGCTTTCTATCCATATAAAATTCATCACTAATTCATTGAGTACGAATTATAGTGAATTTTCAAAGTTACCCATTGTACAGTTTTTCTGACAACTAAAGAGTATCTAGTAAAAATTCAAAATTTTTTCTTAGAAAATTTGGAATTTGATTTTGTTTGATCTATTAAAAAGTAGACTCAAAGAACCCAACCATATAAAATTCAAATATTAAAACTTTATGAATTAATACAGAAAAATAAAATAAATTCAATGTTGGAAAACTTTGTTCATGTAAAACAGCTTTCTTAAGTTAATCTTTTTCTCAAAACCAATATTATCAAAATTGTATTAAGTCCAAAACCAATGACTATTTAAACAATGACTAAATAAAAGGTCATAACGATTTGAAATAGAAAATTGTTCAAATAATCTTAACTATTTAAACTAGTTCTGCAAACATATTTATTTTTTAAATCTCTTGGTTATTAATTTTTAAAATATTATTATTTTAGCAATATTTTACTCTAAATAAGCTTGTACAAACAGAAACAATTTTTTTATGACAAAACAAAAATCATAATGATTTGAGATAAATAATTGTTTAAATAGTCATAACTATTTGAATTGGTTCAATAAGCAGATTTAGTTTTTAAATCTCTTATTAATTTTTGAAATATCAATAAATTAGTATTATTTTGTTTTGAATAATTTTGTATGAATAAAAACAATTTGTAAACAAAATGTCATAACGATTTGAAATAGATAATAGTTCCAATAGACATGATTATTTGAACTTATTCAGTAAATAGATTTATTTTTTAAATTTCCAACTTATTAATTTTTAGAATATTAATAAATTAGTATTATTTTATTTCAAATAAACTTGTCTGAATAGAAACATATGCTTTATGACAAACAAGAGATCATAACAATTTGAAATAAATAATTGTTAAATAGTCATAACTATTTTAACTTGCTAGGCAAATAGATTTATTTTTTTAATTTTTTACTTATTAATTTTTTAAATTTAAATAAATTAGTATTATTTTATTCCAAATAAGCTTTTATGAATAGAAACAATTAGTTTATGATAAAACAAAAGGTAATAACAATTTGAAATAGATAAAATCATTATAACCTTTTTTGTTTTGTCATAAAACAATTATTTATGTTCAAAGAAGCTTATTCAAAATAAAATAATACTAATCGAATAATATTATGAAAATTAATAACTAAGAGATTTAAAAAATAAATTTGTTTGCTGAACCAATTTAAATAATTAAGGCTATATGAATAATTTTCTATTTCAAATCATTATAACTCTTTGTTTTGTCGTAAAACAAATATTAAGTTTGTTCGAAATAAAATAATATTAATTTATTAATATTTTGAAAATTAATAAGAGATTTAAAAAAATATGTATACCAAACTAGTTCAATTAGTTATAAAAATTTGAACAATTATTTATCTCAAGTCTTTATGACCATTTGTTTTGTCATAAAACAATTGTTTCTATTGATACAATATTATTCAAAATAAATCAATGCTAATTTATTAATATTCTAGCAATTAATAAGTAACAGATTAAAAAAAATGAATCCATTGGTTTGACCCATACAAATAGTTATACTAGTTTGAACAATTATCTATTTCAAGTCATAATGACCTTTATTTTGTTAGAAAATAATTATTTCTGTTCATACAAGCTGAATCTTCAAAATATTAATAGATTAGTATTATTTTATTCTAAATAATTTTGCATGAATAGAAATAAATTTTTTATGACAAAATAGGAGGTCATAATGATTTGAACTAGATAATTGTTCAAATGGACATGACTATTTGAACTTGTTCAGTAAATATATTAATTTTTAAATCTCCTACCTATTAATTTTCAAAATATTTATAAATCAGTATTATTTTATTCTAAATAAACTTATATGAATAGCAACAATTATTTTATAACAAAACAAAATATAACAACTATTTGAAATAAATAATTGTTCAAACAGTGATAATTGTTTGAACTCGCTCAGTAAATAGATTTATTTTTTAAATCTTTTACTTATTTATTTTTAGAATATTAATAAATTAGTATTATTTTATTTCAAATATACTTGTATGAATAGAAACAATTGGATTATGACAAAACAAAAGGTCATAACTATTTGAAATAGATAATTATTCAAATTATCATAACTATTTGAATGTGTTCAAAAAATAGATTTCTTTTTTAAATTTTTACTTATTAATTTCTAGAATATTAATAAATTTATATTATTTTATTCAGACTAAGCTTTTATGAATAGAAACAATTATTTTATGATAAAAATAGAAGGACATAACAATTTGAAATAGATAATTGTTCAAATAGTCATAACTATTTCAACTTGATCGAAAAATAGAATCATTTTTTAAATCTCTTACTCATTAATTTTTAGAATATTAATAAATTAATATTATGTTCTTTTGAATAAGCCTATATAAACTAATACAATTGTTTTATTATGACACAAAAGGTCACAATGATTTGAAATGGATAATTATTCAAATAGTTATGCCTATTTGAACTTGTTTGATAAACATATTTATTTTTAAAATCTTTTTCTTATTAATTGTCAAAATATTAATATGTTAATATTATTTTAATCCGAATAAGCTTGTATAAACAAAAACAATTATTTTATGACAAAACAAAAAGTCATAAGAATTTGAAATAAATAATTGTTCAAATAGTCATAGCTATTTGAACTTATTCAATAAATAGATTTATTTTTTATATCTTTTATTTATTAGTCATCGAATATTAATAAATTTGTATTATTTTAATTGAAATAGGCTTGTATGAATAGAAAAAATAATTTAATGACAAAACAAAAGGTTATAGCAATTTGAAATAAGGAATTATTCAAATAGTCATAAATATTACAACTTGTTCGATAAACAAATTCAATTTTTAACTCACTTATTTATTAATTTTTTGAATATTAATAAATTAGAGTTATGTTATTCCAAATAAGCTTATACAAAAGAAACAATTGTTTTGTGACAAAACAAAAGTTCATAATAATTTGAAATAAATAATGTTTCAAACAATCATAACAATTTGTATTGGTCAAGCCAACAGATTCAGTTTTTAAATCCGTTACTTATTAATTTTTAGAATATTAATAAATTAGCATTACTTTATTCCAAATAAGTTTGTTTCAATAGAAACAATTATTTTACGACAAAACAAATTGTCATAACGATTTGAAATAGATAATTGTTCAAATACCCTTAACTACTTGAACTAGTTCAACAATATTTTATTCTGAATAAGCCGGTATGAACATCAATAATTGTTTTATGATAAAAAAAAGGTTATAATGATTTGAAATATATAATTGTTCAAATAGTTATAACTATTTAAACTGGTTCAGTAAATAGATAATCTCTTAATTAGTAATTTTTGAAATATTAATGAATTAGTATTATTTTATTCCAAATAGGCTTGTTTGATGAAAAACAATTGTTTGATGACAAAACAAAAGTTCATAATGATTTGAATTAGATAATTATTCAAACAACCATAACTATTTGAGTTGATTTGATAAACTAATTTATTTTTTAAATCTCCAACTTCTCAATTTTTGAAATATTAATAAAGTATTATTATTTAATTTTGGATAAGCTTTTATGAACTAAATAATTGTTTTATGGTAAGTAAAAGGCCATAATAATTTTAAATAGATAATTGCTCAAATAGTCATAACTATTTGAACTTGTTTGGCAGCAGATTTTTTTTTAATTCCTTGCTTATTAATTTTTTGGATGTTAATAAAATAGTATTATTTTATTTCGAATAAGCATGTATGAACTGAAATAATTATTTTATAACTAAAAAAAAAAGTCAAAGCAATTTGAAATAGATAATTATTCTAATAGTCTTAACTATTTAAATTAGTTCGTCAAACACATTTACTTTTAAATCTCTTACTTATTAATTCTTAGAATATTATTAGTTTAGCAATATTTACTCCAAATAAGTTTGTATGAATAGAAACAATTGTTTCATGATAAAACAAAGCTCATACCAATTTGAGATAGATAATTGTTCAATAATTTAACTATTTGAACCAGTCCAGTAAATAGATTTAGTTTTTAAGCTTATTAATTTTTGAAATATTAATAAATTAGTATTATTTTATTCTAAATAATTTTGTATGAATAGAAGCAATTGTTTTACGACAAAACAAAATGTCATAAAGATTTAAAATTGGTAATAGTTCAAATGGACATGATTATTTGAACTTGTTCGATAAACTAATTTATTTTTTAAACTTCCAACTAATTTTTTGAATATTAATAAATTAGTATTATTTTATTTTGAATAAACTTGTATGAATAGAAATAATTGTTTTATGACAAAACAAAAGATCATAACAATTTGAAATAAATAATTATTTAAATAGTCATAACTATTTGGACTCACTCAATAAATAGATTTGTTTTTTAAATCTTTTACTTATTAATTTTTGAAATTTTAATAAATTAATATTATTTTATTCTGAGTAAGCTTTTATGAACAAAATCAATTGGTTTATGACAAATTAAAAGGTCATAACGATTTCAAATAGATAATTGTTCAATAGTTAGAACTATTTGAACGTGTTCAGAAAATAGATTTATTTTTAAATTTTTGCTTATTAATTGTTGGATTATTAGTCAGCTATATTATTTTATTCGGAATAAGCTTGTATGAATAGGAACAATTGTTTTATAACAAAACAAAAGGTCATAACGATTTGAAATAGATAATTGTTTAAATAGTTATAACTATTTGAACTTGTTCGATAAATAGATTCATTTTTTAAATCTCTTACTCATTAATTTTTGGAATATTAATAAATTAGAATTATATTATTCTAATTAAGCTTGTACGAACAGCAACAATTGTTTTGTGACAAAACAAAAGGTCATAATGATTTGAAATAGATAATTGTTCAAACAGCCATAATTATTTGCATTGGTCAAGCCAACAAATACATTTCCTAAATCCTTTACTTATTAATTTTCAAAATATTAATAAATTAGCATTACTTTATTTCGAATAAAGAAACAATTCTTTTATGACAAAACAAATGGTCATAATGATTTGAAATAAATAATTGTTCAAATAGTTATAACTAATTGAACCGGTTTGATAAACAAATTTATTTTTTAAATCTCTTATTAATTTTTAAAATATTATAAATTAATATTATTTGGTTCCAAACAAATTTATATGAACAAAAACATTTGTTTTATGACAAAACAAAAGGTAATAATGATTTGAAATAGATAATTGTTCAAATAATCATAATTATTTGAATTGGTTTGACAAACATAATTATTTTTTAAATCTCTTACTTAATAATTTTTGAAATATTAGTAAATTTGTTTTGTTTTATTCCAAATAGGTTAGTAAGCACTGAAATTTTGTTTTACGACAAACTAAAAGGCCATAACAATTTGCAATAGATAATTGTTCATACATCCTTAACTATTTGAAGTGGTTTGGCAAAAAAAATTATTTTTTAAATCTTTTAGTTATTAATTGTTAGAATCTTATTAGATTAGTATTATCTTATTTCAAATAAGCTTGTATGAAAAAAAAGAATTATTGTATGAGAAAACAAAAGGTTATAATGATTTGAAATATATAATTGTTCAAATAGTTATAATTATTTGAACTGGTTCAGTAAATAAATTTTTTTTTAAATCTCTAACTTTTAAAATTTTGAAATATTAAAAAATTAGTTTTATTTTATTGCGAATAAACTTGGATGAGATGAAATAACTTCTTTATGACAAAACAAAAGGTAATAACAATTTAAAATAGATAATTCTTCATATAGTTTTAATTGTTTTAACTGGTTCAACAAACTGATTTATTTTTTAAATCTCTTAGTTATGATTTTTAGAATATTTTTAATTTTGTATTACTTTATTTCGAATAAACTTATATGAACGAAAATAATTATTTTATGACAGAACAAAAGATTATAACAATTTGAAATAGATAATTGTTCAAATAGTCATAACTATTTGAACAAGTTTAGTAAACGGATTTATTTTTTGAATCTCATACTAATTCTTGAAATATTAATAAATTAGTATTATTTTACATAAAATAAGCTTGTATGTTCAAAACAATTGTTTTATGACAAAATGAAAGGTAATAACGATTTGAAATAAATAATTATTCAAATAGTTATAATTATTTGAAGTGATTCGATAAATTGTTTTATTTTTTAAATCTTTTACTTATTGATCATTAAAATATTAATAAAGTAATATTATTTTATTTTGGATAAATTTTTATGAACTGAAACAATTGTTTTATCATAAAACAAAGTTCATAATGATTTTAAATAGATAATTGTTCAAATAGTCATAACTATTTGAACCTGTACGGTAAATCGATTTATTTTTTCAAATCTCTTGCATATTAATTTTTCAAAAGTTAATAAATTAGTATTATTTTCTTCCAAATAATTTTGTTTGAATTGAAACAATTATTTTATGACTAAACAAAAGGTTAGAACGATTTGAAATAGTTAATTATTCTAATAGTGTTAACTATTTGAACTGAGGTAAACACATTTATTTTTTAAATCTTTTACTTATTAATTTTCAAAATAATATTAAATTAGTATTATTTTTATCTGAATCAACTTGTATGATCAGAAACAATTATTTTATGACAAAACAAAGATCATAATCATGTGAGATTGATATTTATTTAAATAGTCATAACTATTTGAACTAGTTCAAAAAATAGCTTTAGTTTTTAAATCTCTTGCTTAATAATTTTTGAAATATTAATAAAGTACTATTATTTTATTTTGAATAAGTTTTTATGAACTAAAACAATTGTTTTATGATAAAACAAAAAGTCATAGCGATTTTAAATAGATAATTATTTAAATGTTATATTTATTTGAACTTGTTCAGTAAATAGATTTCATTTTTAAAATTTTTTGCTTATTAATTTTTTGAAAGTTAATAAGTTAGTATTATTTTATTCCAAATAAGCTTGTATGAACTGAAATTATTATTTTATTTCTAAATGAAAGATCAAAATGATTTGAAATAGATAATTATTCTTATAGTCCTAACTATTTGAACTGGTTCGACAAACATATTTAATTCTAAATCTCTTACTTATTAATTTTTGGAATATTATTAAATTAATATTATTTTAATCCAAATATGCTTGTATGAAAAGAAACAATTGTTTTATGACAAAATAAAGATCCTAATGATTTAAGATAGATAATTGTTCAAATAGTCATAACTATTTGAACCTGTTTGGTAAACAGATTTATTTTTTCAAATTTCTTGCTTATGAATTTTTCAAAAGTTAATAAATTAGTATTATTTTCTTCCAAATAAGCCTGTATGAACTGAAACAATTATTTTATAACTAAGTAAAAGGTTAGAACGAGTTGAAATAGATAATTATTCTAATAGCCTTAACTATTCAAACTAATTCAATAAACACATTTATTTTTTAAATCTCTTACTTATTAATTTTTGAAATATTATTAAATTAGTACTATTTTTATCCGAATCAGCTTATATGATAAAAAACAATTACTTTGTGACAAAACAATTATCATAATGATTTAAGATTAATATTTGTTTAAATAGTCATAACTATTTGAATTGGTTAAAAAACAGCTTTAGTTTTTAAATTTCCCACTTAATAATTTTGAAATATTAATAAAATAGTATTATTTTATTTCAAGTAAGTTTTTATGAATTGAAACAATTGTTTTATTACAAAACAAAAGGTTTTAATAATTTTAAATAGATAATTGTTCAAATAGTCTTATCTATTCGAACTTATTTAGTAAATAGATTTATTTTTTAAAATTTCTTGGTTACTAACTTTTTGAAAGTTAATAAATTTGTAATATTTTATTTTGAATAAACTTATATAAACTGAAATAATTATTTTATGATTAAACAAAAGTTTAAAATTATTTGAAACAGATAATTATTCTAATAGTCCTAACTATTTGAATTGGTTTAGCAAATGTATTTATTTTTAAAATCTCTTACTTATTAAGTTTTGGAATATTATTAAATTAATATTATTTTAATCCAAAATGCTTGTATGAAAAGAAACAATTGTTCTATGACAAAATAAAGTTCACAACAATTTGAGATAGATAATTTGTTCAAATAATCGTAACTATTTGAATTGGTTAGATAAATAGATTTAGTTTTTAAATCTCTTATAAATTTTTAAAATATTAATAAATTAGTATTATTTTATTTTCAATAATTCTGTATGAACATAAACAACTTTTTTATGACAAAACAAAAGGTCATAACAATTTGAAATAGATAATTGTTTAAGTGGACATGACTATGTCAACTTGCTTGGTAAACAGATTTATTTTTTAAATCTCTTACCTATTAAATTGTAGAATATGTATGAATAGAAATACTTTTTCTATGACAAAACAAAAGTTCATAACAATTTGAAATGGATAACTGTTCAAGTGCATGTGACTATTTGAACTTGTTCTATTGAACAAATTTATTTTTTTAAATCTCCTACATTTTAATTTGCAAAATATTAATAAATTAGTATAATTTTATTCAGAATAAACTTGTTTGAATAGAAATAATTGTTTTATGATAAAACAAAAGAGCATAACTATTTGAAAAAAATAATTGTTCAAATAGTCATAACTATTTTAACTTGCTTAGTAAATATATTTATTTTTTAAATATTTAACTTATTAATTTTTGAAATATTAATAAATTAGTATTATTTTATTTTGAATAAGCTTGTATGAATAGAAACAATTGGTCTATGACAAAACCAAAGGTCATAACTATTTGAAATAGATAATTGTTCAAATAGATAAATAGTCATAATTATTTGAATAGGTTCAAAAATAGATTATTTTTTTATTTTGACATATTAATGTTTGGAATATTGACAAATTTAATTATTTTATTTCGAATAAGCTTGTATGAATAGAAACAATTGCTTTATGACAAAATAAAAAGGTCATAATGATTTGAAATATATAATTGTTCAAATAATCATAACTAATTGAACTTGTTCAGTAAGTAGATTCATTTTCTTAAATCTCTACTCGTTAAATTTTAGAATATTAATAAATTAATTTTATTTTATTTAGAGTAAGCCTCTATAAATTGATACAATTGTTTCATAATGAAACAAAAGGTCATAACGATTTGAAATAAATAATTATTTCAATAGTTATGACTATTTGAATTTATTCGATAAACAAATTTATTTTAAAATCTTTTACTTATTAATTGGAAAAATATTAATAAATTCATATTATTTTAATCCAAATAAGTTTGTGTGAAGAAAAACAATTGTTTTATGATAAAACAAAAAGTCATAACAATTTGAAATAAATAATTTTTCAAATAGTCATAACTATTTGAACTTATTAGGTAAAAAGATTTATTTTTAAAATATTTTACTTATTAATTTTATTTGAAATAAGCTTGCATGAATAGAAAAAAATTGTTTTATGACAATATAAAAAGGTGATAGCAATTTGAAATAGATAATTGTTCAATAGTCATAACTATTTGAACTTGTTTAGTAAATAGATTAATTTTTTAAATCTCTTACTTATTAATTTTTGAAATATTAATAAATTAAAATTATATTATTTCGAATATGCTTGTACAAACAGAAACAATTATTTTTGTGATAAAACCAAATGTCATAATGATTTAAAATAGATAATTGTTCAAACAATCATAACTATATGCACTGGTCAGGCTAATAGATTTGTTTTTTAAATCCAATACTTATTAACTTTTAGAATATTCATAAATTAGCATTATTTTATTCCGAATAAGACTGTATGCATAAAAACAATTATTTTATGATAAAACAAATGGTCATAATGATTTGAAATAAATAATTGTTCAAATAGTTATAACTAATTGAACTGGTTTAGTAATAGATTCTATTTTTTAAATCTTTTACTTTTTAATTTTCAAAATATTAATAAATTAATCTTGTTTTATTTCAAGCAAACTTATATGAAAAAAATTGTTTTATAAATGAACAAAAACATTTGTTTTATGTCATAACGATCTGAAATAAATAATTGTTCAAATAGATATAATTATGTGAACTAGCTTGGCAAACAAAATTATTTTTTAAATCTCTTACTTATTTATTTTTGAAATATTAATAATTTATTTTATTTTATTTTGAATAAGTTACTAAGAATTGAAAAATTGTTCTACGGCAAAACAAAAGGTCATAACAATTTGAAATAAAGAATTGTTCATATAACCTTAACTATTTGAATTGGTTTGCAAACAAATTTATTTTTTAAATCTCTTAGTTATTAATTTTAGAATATTATTACATTAGCAAATTTATTTTTTAAATCTCCTAGTTATTAATTTTAGAATATTATTACATTAGTATTATTTTATTCTAAATAAACTTGTGTGAATAGAAATAATTGTTTTATGATGTAAGAAAAGGTTATAATAATTTGAAATATATAATTGTTCAAATAGTCATAACTATTTGAAATGGTTTGGTAAATAGATTTATTTTTTAAATCTTCTACATATTAATTTTTTAAACATTAGTAAATTAGTATTATTTTATTTCAAATATGCTTGAATGATCAAAAACATTTGTTATATGACCAAACAAAAAGTAATAATGATTTGAAATAGATAATTGTTGAAATGGCCCTAATTATTTGAAATGATTTGGTAAATAGATTCATTTTTTAAATCACATACTTATTAATTTTTGAAATATTAATAAATTTGTATTATTTTATTTCAAACAAGCTTATATGAACTGAAATGATTGTTTTATGACAAAACAAAGGTCAAATTGATTTGAAATAGATAATTGTTCATATAATCTTAAATGTTTTAACTACTTCGGCAAACAGATTTATTTATTTAAATCTCTTAGTTATTAATTTTTGAAATATTATTAAATTAATATTATTTTATTTCGAATAAGCATATGTGAACTGAAACAATTATTTTATAGTAGAACAAAAGATTATGATGATTTGAAATAGGTAATTATTCAAATAGAAATTGGTTCGGTAAACAGATTTATTTTTTAAATCTCCTACTTATTAATTTTTGAAATATTAATAAATTAGTATTATTTTATTCCAAATAGGTTTGAATGATGAAAAACAATTGTTTTATGACAAAACAAAAGTTCATAATGATTTGAAATAGATAATTGTTGAAATGGCCAGAATTATTTGAACTGATTCAGTAAACAGATTCACTTTTTAAATCACTTGCTTATTAATTTTAGGAATATTATAAATTATTATTATTATTATTATTATTATTATTATTTTATTTCAAATAAGATTGTAAGAACTGAAACAATTATTTTATAATAAAACAAAAGGTCAGTACGATTTGAAATAGATAATTGTTCAAATGACCAAAATTATTTTAACTAATTTAGTAAACAAATTTGTTTTTTAAATCTCTTATTAATTTTAGAAATATTAATAGATTAGTATTATTTTATGCCATATAAGCTTGTATTAACTAAAACAATTGTTTTATGACAAAATAAAAGGTCATAATGATTTTAAATAAGTAATTGTTCAAATGGTCATAACTATTTGAGCTTATTTGGTAAACAAATTTATTTTTTCAAATCTCTTGCTTATTAATTTTTTGAATGTTAATATATAAGGATTATTTTATTTTGAATAAGCTTGTATGATATGAAACAAATATTTTATGACTAAAACAAGGTCAAACGATTTGAAATAGATAATTATTCTAATAGTTTTAACCATTCGAAAACACATTTATTTTTTAAATCTCTTATTAATTTTTGAAATATTAATAAATTAGTATTATTCTATTTCGAATAAGCTTGTCTAATAAAAAACAATTGGTTTATAACGAAATAAAAGGTTATAATGATTTGAAATAGATAATTGTTCAAATGGCCATAATTATTTTTACTGATTTAGTAAACAAATTTATTTTTGAAATCTCTTATTAATTTTAGAAATATTAATAAATTAATATTATTTTATCCGTTTAAGCATGTATTAACTGAAACAATTGTTTTATGACAAAACAAAAGTTCATAACAATTTTAAATAGATAATTCTTCAAATAGTAATGATTATTTAAACTTATTCAATAAATAGATTTATTTTTTTAAATCTCTTTCTTATTAATTTTTAAATTTTAATTAATTAGTATTAATTTATTCCAAATAAACTTGTATGAACTAAAACAATTGTTTTATGACTAAACAAAAGGTTAAAATGATTTGAAATAGATAATTGTTCTAATAGTCTTAACTTATGAACTGGTTTGGTAAATAAATATATTTTTTAAATCTCTTACTTATTAATTTTTGAAATATTATTAAATTTGTATTATTTTAAACCAAATAAGCTTGTATGAAAAAAAATTTCGTTTTATGATAAAACAAAAGGTCATAAAGATTTGAAATTGATAAACGTTCATATAGTTTTAATTATTTAAATTGGTTCGGCAATTAGATTAATTTTTTAATTTTCTTGGTTATTAAGTTTCAAAATATTATTAAATTAGTATTATTTCATTATGAATAAAATAGTATGAATAGAACCAATTGTTTGATGACAAAACAAAAGGTTATAATGATTTAAAATAGATAATTATTACAAATAGTCAAAACTATTTGAAATGGTTTGGTAAACAGATTTACTTTTTAAATCTCTTACTGATTAATTTTCTAAATATTAATAAATTAGTATTATTTTATTTCAAACAAACTTATATGAATGAAAACAATTGTTTTATGACAAAACAAAAAGTAATAACAATTTGAAATAGGTAATTGTTTAAATAGTTATAATTATTTGAACTAGTTTGGTAAATAGAATTATTTTTTAAATCTCTTAGTTATAAAATTTTGAAATATTAACGAATTAGTTTTATTTTATTCCAAGTAAACTTATATGAGCTGAAATAATTATCTTAAAATAAAATAAAAGGTTATAATGATATGAAATCGATGATTATTCATATAGTTTTAACTGTTTGAACTAGTTCGACAAACAGATTTATTTTTTAAATCTCTTAGTTATGAATTTTCAAAATATTATTACATTAGTATTATTTTATTTTGAATAAACTTGTGTAAACAGAAATAATTGTTTTATGCAAAACAAAAGGTTAGAACAATTTGAAATAGATAGTTGCTCAAATAGTCATAATTATTTAAACTAGTTTGGTAAATAGATTTAATTTTTAAATCAATTACTAATTCTTGAAATATTAATAAATTGGTATTATTTTATTTTAAATAAGTTTGTATGTTGAAAAAAAATTGTTTTATAACAAAATGAAAAGTATTAACAATTTTGTTCAAATGGCTATAATTATTTGAACTGAGTTGGTAAACTAATTTATTTTGTTAAATTTCTTACTTACTAATTTTTGAAATATTAAAAAAAGTAGTATTATTTTATTTTGGATAAGCTTTTATAAACTGAAATAATTGTTTTATGATAGAACAAAAGTTCATAATAATTTCAAATTAAATTATTCAAATAATCATAACTATTTGAACTTGTTAAGTAAACAAATTTATTTTTTCAAATCTTTTGGTTATTAATTGTTTGAATGTTAATAAATTAATGTTTATTCCAAATAAGCTTTTATGAACTAAAACAATGGTTTTACGACTAAACAAAAGGTTAAAACAACTTGAAATAGATCATTATTCTAATAGCCTTAGCCATTTCAACTGATTTGGCAAACATATTTATTTTTTAAATCTCTTACTTATTAATTTTTGAAATATTATTAAATTAGTATTATTTTTATTTGAATAAGCTTATATGATCAGAAACAAATTTTTTTTGACAAAACAATAATCATAAAATTTGAGATTGATATTTGTTCAAATGGTCGTAACTAATTGAATTGGTTCAGAATATAGGTTTAGTTTTTAAATCTCTTACTTAATAATTTTGAAATATTAATAAAGTAGTTTTATTTTAGTTTGGACAAGTTTTTATAAACTAAAACAATTGTTTTATGACAAAAGAAAAAGGTCATAATGATTTTAAATAGATAATTATTCAAATAGTCATATCTATTTGAGCTTGTTCGATAAACATATTTATTTTTTTAAATCTCTCACTTATTAATTTTTTGAATTTTAATAAATTAGTATTATTTTATTCCGAATGAGGTTGTATGAACTGAAATAATTGTTTATGACTAAACAAAAGGTCATAACAATTTGAAATAGATAATTGTTCTAATAGTTTTAACTATTTAAACTAGTTCAGCAAAACACATTTATTTTTTATTATTAAATTAGTATTATCTTAATCTGAATAAGCTTATATGAAAAAAAACAATTGTTCTATAACAAAATAAAGATCATTACGATTTGAGATATATAATTATTCAAAAAGTCATAACTATTTGAGCTAGTTTAATAAACAGATTTAGTTTTTAATACTCCTATTAATTTTCAAAATCTTAATGAATCAATATTATTTTATTCTAAATAATTTTGTATGAATAGAAACAATTGTTTTACTATAAAATAAAAGGTCATAACGATTTGAAATAGATAATTATTCAAATGAACATGACTATTTGAACTTATTTAGTAAACAGATTTATTTTTTAAATCTCCTACCTATTAATTTCTAGAATATTAATAAATTAGTATTATTTTATTCTGAATAAACTTGTATGAATAGAAAAAATTATTTTATGACAAAATAAAAGATCATAACTATTTGAAATAAATAATTGTTCAAACAGTCATAACTATTTGAGCTTGTTTAGTAAGCCTATATGAATTGATACAATTTTTTTATGATGAAACAAAAGGTCATAATGATTTGAAATAGATAATTACTAAAGTAGTTATGACAATTAGAACTTGTTCGGTAAACATATTTATATTTAAAATCTTTTACTCATTAATTGTCAAAATATTAATTAATTAATATTATTTTAATCCGAATAAGCTTATATGAACAAAAACAATTATTTTATGAAAAAACAAAAGTCATAACGATTTGAAAAAAATAATTGTTCAAATAGTCATAACTACTTGAACTTATTTGATAAACATATTTATTTTTTAAATCTTTTAATAATTAGTTGTCTAAATATTAATAAATTTGTATTCTTTTAATTGAAATAAGCTTGTATGAATAGAAAAAATTATTTTATGACAAAACAAAAGGTTATAGAGATTTGAAATAGATAATTATTCAAAGAGTAGTAATTATTTGAACTTGATGGATAAACAGATTCAGTTTTTAAATCTCTTACTTATTAATTTTTGAAATATTAATAAATTAGATTTATGTTATTTCAAGTCAGCTTGTACGAATAGAAACAATTATTTTCTAATAAAACAAAAGGTTATAACACTTTAAAATAGATATTGTTCAAATAGTTATAACCATTTGTATTGGTCAGTCCAATAAATTCAATTTTTAAATCCGTTACTTATTAATTTTTAGGATATTAACAAATTAGCATTACTTTATTTTGAATAAGACTGTATCAATAGAAAAAATTGTTTTATGACAAAACAAATGATTATAATAATTTGAAATAAATAATTGTTCAAATTATTATAACTATTTGAATTGGTTTGGTAAATGGACTTACCTTTTAAATCTCTTATTAATTTTCAAAATATTAATAAATTAATATTATTTTATTTCAAACAAACTTATATGAATGAAAACATTTGTTTTATGACAAAACAAAAGGTCATAACGGTTTGAAATAGATAAATATTCATATAGCCTTAACTATTTGTGTTGGTTCAGCAAAAAAATTTATTTTTTAAATCTCTTGGTTATTAATTTTTATAATATTATTAAATTAGTAATATTGTATTCCGAATAAGCTTGTATGAACATAAATAATTGTTTTATGACAAAACAAAAGGTTATAACGATTTGAAATATATAATTGTTCAAATAGTCATAACTATTTGAACTGGTTCGGTAAGCATATTTCTTTTTTAAATCTCCTACTTATTAATTTTTGAAATATTAATAAATTAGTATTATTTTATTCGAAACAAGCTTGTATGATGAAAACATTTGTTTTATGACAAAACAAAAGATCATAAATATTTGAAATAGATAATTATTCAAATGGTGAAATTATTTGAACTGATTCGATAAACTGATTTATTTTTAAATCTTCAACTTCTCAATTTTTGAAATATTAATAAACTAATATTATTTCATTTTGGATAAGCTTTTATGAACTAAAACAATTGTTTTATGATAAAACAAAGGGTCATAACGATTTTAAATAGATAATTGTTCAAATAGTCATAACTATTTGAACTTGTTCAGTAAACAGATTTATTTTTTTAAACTTCTTGCTTATTAATTTTTTGAATGTTAATAAAAGAGTATTATTTATTTTGAATAAGCATGTATGAACTGAAACAATTATTTTATGACTAAACAAAAGGTCAGAATGATTTGAAATAGATAATTGTTCTAATAGTCTTAACTATTTGAATTGGTTTAATAAACACATTGATTTTTTTAAATCTCTTACTTATTAATTTTTAAAATATTATTAGTTTAGCAATATTTTACTCTGAATAAGCTTGTATGAATAGAAACAATTGTTTTATGACAAAATGAAGATCATAGTGATTTGAGATAGATAATTGATCAAATAGTCAAACTAATTGAAATAATTTTGTAAACAAATTTAGTTTTTAAATCTCTTTTTAATTTTTGAAATATTAATAAATTAGTGTTATTTTATTTTGAATAATTTTGCATGAATAAAAACAATTGTTTTACGATAAAATAAAATGTCATAACGATTTGAAATAGATAATAGATTAATTGGACATGATCGTTTAAACTTATTTGGTAAACAGAATTATTTTTTAAATCTCCAAATTATAAAATTTTAGAATATTAATAAATTAGAATTATTTTATTTCAAATAAACTTGTATGAATAGAAACAATTATTTTATGACAAAACAAAAGATTATAACAATTTGAAATAAATAATTATTTAAATAGTCATAACTATTTGAACTCGCTTGGTAAACAGATTTATTTTTTAAATCTTTTACTTATTAATTTTTGGAATTTTAATAAATTAGTATTATTTTATTTCGAATTAAGCTTTTATGAACAAAAACAATGGGTTTAATGACAAAACAAAAGGTCATAAATGATTTGAAATAGATAATTATTCAAATAGTCATAACTATTTGAACGCGTTCAAAAAACAAATTTATTTTTAAAATTTTTACTTATCAATTTTTGAAATGTTAATAAATTTAAATTATTTTATTCAAAATAAGCTTGATTAAACAGAATCAATTGTTTTATGTCAAAACAAAAGGTCATAATGTTTTGAAATAAAAAATTGTTTAGCTAGTCATAACTATTTGAACTTATTCGGTAAACAGATTCATTTTTTGTTTCTCTTACTCATTAATTTTTAGAATATTAATAAATTAGTATTATTTTAGTTTAAACAAACTTATAAGAACTAAAACAATTGTTTTATTACAAAAGAAAAGGTCATTGTGATTTGAAATAGATAATTATTCAAATAGTCATGACTATATGAACTTATTTAGTAAACACATTTATTTTTTAAAATCTTTTACTTATTAATTGTGAAAATATTAATTAATTAGTTTTATTCTAATCTGAATAAACTTGTATGAATAGAAACAATTGTTTTATTACAAAACAAAAGGTCATAATGATTTGAAATAGATAATTGTTCAAATAGTCATAACTATTTGAACTTATTCGGTAAACATATTTATTTTTTAAATCTTTTACTTATAAATTGTCTTAATATTAATAAATTTATTATTTTATTTGAAATGAGCTTGTATGAATAGAAAAAAATTATTTTATGCAAAACAAAAGGTTATAGCATTTCAAATATAAATTATTCAAACAGTCATAATTATTTAACTTGTTCAGTAAATGATTCTTTTTTTAAATCTCTTATATAATTTTTGGATTATTAATAAATT
>NW_019167904.1:9307884-9575519 GCF_002303985.1 Durio zibethinus
AAAAATTGAAAAGTTAGAGATTTAAAAAATAAATCAGTTTATCAAATCAGTTTAAATAATTATAGCCATTTTGTTAGCCTTGAATTGATCCTTATTTTGAAATGACAAAACATTAAAGATAAATAAACTTGATCAAAATTTTGAAAAAGATTTATTTAGTACATGTTCTTAAGTTTTATATTTTGGTACTAAATAAATAATATGATTTTCAAAGTTTAAACAAACCTTTCTTGGTTTCATATTTCTCAAACCAAATCTATCTTTAAAGATTATTTATTTGAGCTTAAATGAAAGTCCAATTGTTGTTTTTAAAGTGAATTTATTTATTTTGGACTTAATACAATTTTGATAATATTGGTTTTGAGAAAAAGATTAACTTAAGAAAGCTGTTTTACATGAACAAAGTTTTCCAACATTGAATTTATTTTATTTTTTTGTATTAATTCATAAAGTTTTAATATTTGAAATTTATATGGTTGGCTCTTTGAGTCTACTTTCTAATGGATCAAACAAAATAAAATTCCAAATTTTCTAAGAAAAGATTTTGAATTTTTACTAGATACTCTTTAGTTGTCAGAAAAACTGTACAATGGGTAACTTTGAAAATTCACTATAATTCGTACTCAATGAATTAGTGATGAATTTTATATGGATAGAAAGCCCTTTAAGAATAGTTTCTAAATCTTCAAACTTTTTATGATTTTGGATTTATATAACTCAAGATATGATCAAATTAGTGAGTTAGAGTGCAAAATAGGAGGATAACCACCCAGCCATTAACAAGTCAATCCCCTCATGGAAGGGATCGATCGGGTTGTGTTTTTAAAGCATGAAATGGCATAAAACTTGAACCAATCGATCCCCTCAAGGAAGGGATCAATTGAGTCTGGGCAGAAACACACCAACGACTATTTTTTTTCATGCATTTAATGGTTACTTTCACTTCTCAAGCTTCCCCAATGGCTACTTCTTCAATTTCTCTATAATTAGGCACTCCAACACACAAGAGGATTGATAAATCAAGAGAGCAAGAGCCAAAAGCTATATTTTCATTCTATAAAAAAAATCAAGAGTTTTTAGAGCTTCAAAGTCTATATCTTTGTATTATTGTATCTAATTTTTATTTGTTGTTCATTCATCATTTTCTTGTACTTAAACTTAGCAAACACTTAGCTTTAGAGAAGTTGTTCTATTGTTTGTAAAATTACCTTTGATATACAAGGGTGGAAGAGAACAAGAGGTGAGGTATCCTCTTGAAAGCTTCGTAGTGAGATTGGGTAAAATACTACAAAGGGTAGAGGTTTCTATCTTAAGCCTTAGAAAGAAAAAGATAGGTTGTATTTTCAATTCAAGAATAGTGGAGTGAAGCCTTGGTGTGGACAACCAAGAAGAGAGAACGTAGGTGCCTTGTGGAGAAGGATCGAACCTCTATAAATTATTGTGTTTGCTTTCTCTGTCCCTATTTCTTTACAATTTATTGTTGCTTATATTTGATTTTAGGTTCATTAATTGTTATTGTTTGCATTATATTTTCATCAAAAATGCTTATTGTTTTAATTTTCATTCAACTAAATTGAAATCATTATTTGGGAAGAATTTGGAGAAATCCAATTCACCCCCCTCTTGGTCATCATCTCACCTATAAAGCTAACACATTTGAACAATTATCTATTTTAAACCATTATGAACTTTTGTTTTGTTATAAAACAATTGTTCTTCATCATATAAGCAAATTCAGAATAAAATAATACTAATTAATTAATATTTCAAAAATTTATATGTATGAGATTTAAAAAATAAATATGCTTATTGAACCAGTTCAAATAATTATGACTATTTAAATAATTATATATTTCAAATAGTTATAATCTTTTGTTTCATCATAAAATAATTATTTATGTTCATACAAGCTTATTCGAAATAAAGTAATCTAATCTAATAATATTATGAAAATTAATAACTAAGAGATTTAATAGCTATGTGAACAATTCTTTATTTCAAATCGTTATGACCTTTTATTTTGTCACAAAACAAATGTTTTTATTCATATAAGTTTATTTATAATAAAATAATATGAATTTATTAATATTTTGATAATTAATAAGAGATTTAAAAAATAAATCTGTATAAAACTAGTTCAATTAGCCATAAAATTTGAACAATTATTTATTTCAAACTGTTATGACCATTTGTTTTGTCATAAAACAAATTTTCTATTGATATTATCCTATTTGGAATAAAGTAATCTAATTTATTAATATTCTAAAAATTAATAAATAATGGATTTAAAAAATGAATCTATTGGCATGATCGGTACAAATAGTTATAATTGTTTGAATAATTATCTATTTCAAATCATTATGACCTTTTGTTTTGTTCATACAACTGATTAGGAATAACATAATTTTAATTTATTAATATTTCAAAAATTAATAAGAGATTTAAAAACTAAATCTGTTTATCAAACAAGTTCAAATAATTATGACTATTTGAACAGTTACCTATTTCAAATCGCTATAACCTTTTGTTTTGTTATAAGTTTTTTTTTTTTTGTATTCATAAAAGCTTGTTTCAATTAAAATAATACAAATTTATTAATATTTTGACAACTTATAAGTAAATGATTTAAAAAATGAATTTGTTTACCAAATAAGTTTAAATAGTTATGACTATTTGAACAATTATATAATTCAAATCGTTATGACTTTTGTTTTGTCAAACAGTCATAACTATTTGAGCTTGCTTGATAAATAAATTTATTTTTTAAATATTTTATTTATTAGTTTTTGGAATATTAGTAAATTAGTATTATTTTATTTCAAATAAGTTTATATAAACAAAAACAATTGGTTTATGACAAAACAAAAGGTCATAGCTATTTGAAATAGATAATTGTTCAAATAGTTATAACTATTTGAATGTGTTCAAAAAATAGATTTATTTTCTAAATTTCTACTTAGTAATTTTTGAAATATTAATAAATTTATATTATTTTATTTGAAATAAGCTTGAATGAACAAAAACAATTGTTTTATGACAAAACAAAAGGTCATAATGATTTGAAATAGATAATTGTTCAATTAGTTATAACTATTTGAACTTGTACGGTAAATAGATTCATTTTTTAAATCTTTTACTAATTAATTTTGGGAATATTAATAAATTAGTATTATTTTATTTTGAATAAGTTTATATGAATTGATACAATTGTTTTATGGCAAAACAAAAGGTCATAACGACTTGAAATAAATAATTACTCAAATAGTTGTGACTATTTGAACTTTTTTGGTAAACATATTTATTTAAAAATTTTTTCCTATTAATTGTCGAAATATTAATAAATTAATATTATTTTAATTTAATAAGCTTGTATGAACAAAAACAATTGTTATATGAGAAAACTAAAAGTCATAACGATTTAAAATAAATAATTGTTAAAATAATCATAATTGTTTAAACTTATTCGATAAACAAATTTATTTTTTAAATCTTTACTTATTAATTGTTTAAATATTAATAAGCTCAAGCACTAGGGACAGTTGCAGGGGTTGGCGCAATAAGCATGGGAGAAATGTCCAGACCGCCTAGCCAGGACCAAGCCTACAACATGCCCGCATTGCACCTTGGTGGACCCAAGGGAGATTGGTAGATCCAGAATCTTCTAGAGGCATCCAAGATTGGTAGCATTCAATGAGAGGATCTGGTCAACCCTCAGAATCATGAGAGGGTCCTTAGAATCAGGGTTTAATCTGTGTATTAATGTGTAAATCCCTTAATTTTTGGAATCATATAATCTTTTGATTTTAGGAAGTAGCCATAATTAGTACTAGGGCCTCAACTATAAATAGAGGGTCACCCCACCCTTAGTTGTACATCATCAGACACATTTTGTCTACAGTAATATACAACATATTCCAACATTCTCTTATTTTCTCAAACTTGCATATTTTGGCTTTCTAGTTGGTTTAGTGCTCGTACGCTTGGTTCATAGGCTAACTTAGACATAAGGAGCTCATTCCTAGTCTAAGGCTGCATGAATTTCGGTTTAAAAGTCCAAGCCTATGATAGTTGGTATCAAAGTAGGTTTTGTGTAGGTTTTGTTCAGTGATGTTTCGATCACACTCAAGGCATTTGTAGAAATGGCATCCTAGAGTAATGTTGCTAGCCAACAACCAGAGGTTTAGGAGTAAGGCTATGGAAGTGGGAAGAAAGCTAGTTCGAGGGATATCTAGTCTACCATGGATGGGAGGCTGTCTAAGGTGAAGGTGATAGTGGGCGATGTGAAAGAGAAGCTTGACGAGGTTGAGACTCACATCGAGGCATTGGACTTCATGGAGGAAGAGCTCAAAAGTGAGTTGCAAGCAGCTCTGAACTGAGGCCATTGACATGATCACCCAAAAGAATGAAGCCTTAGAAGCCCAGTTGGAGACCATGCATAAGGAGATGAAAGAGCTCAAAGGAGAGTTTGCTGCTTGCAAGATAGCCATTAGGAATGGCATGATTATTAGAGTGTCTAAGACCTGTGTGGAGATTTTCAAGCCCAAGGAGTTTAAGGGGACTAGGATAGCCAACAAAGTAGATAGTTATCTATGGGAGATGGAGTAGTACTTTTAGGCCATAAGTATATAGGATAATGCTACTAAGGTAAGCATCATTTTGATGTGTCTTACAGATGTTGCATTATTAACGTAGAGGCATAGGTGACACCGACCTTGAAGATGGATGATTTGTTAAAGAAAAGGTAATGGCCTAGACATGAACATGGACACCCTACACTTGTGCACTGTACACCTAAAAAGGCATTTTGAGTGCGAAAAGAGGGTAAGGACCCCATGGTGTAGAGAAAAGGGTAATGGCACGTTTGGCATAGAGGCGTTGCATGGTTCAACAAGCTAGGATCATAGAAGCCTATGTGATGCAAGTGCTACATGCCCCAAAGGGCTAATTGAGCATGAAGATAGGGTAATGGCACATTAGGCATAGAGGCGTTGCATGGTTCAACAAGCTAGCATCACAGAAACCTATATGATGCAAGTGCTACATGCCCCAAAAGGCCAATTTAGCACGAAGAGAGGGTAATGAAGTGTCACCAACTAAGGCACTACTTAATTTGACAAGCATTGGTTTCATAGGAAACATGTTGGGATTATGACTAGAACAAGGGATGATTATGATGTTGTACTAAAAACCATCATGTTTCAAGAACTATTGTGTGCCAAAGACCATCAAGATGAGAGTGGGACATCGATTTGAAAAGTGCAAGAGAATGTCATAGTCTGCACATAAAGTTTTAAGTCGAGTTAGTTGATAGACTCAGCTTTTTCAAGTTGGAGTAGGTGAAAGACCTAGAAGGATTGAGACCAAGGTCTTAAGGGTACATACTAGGCTCAGTGAGCAAGCTAGGGCCTAGGCTAAGGTGCAAGAGTATGGTGAGGTGAGTAGCCTAGTACCAAGAATGGAGACTATTTATTGGAAAGATCTAGAATGCCCCGGAAGAGTGGCATGAAAAGGTAGGCACAAAAGGCTCTAGATTAGCCTAGAAACAGGCTAGGCACACAAGTGTAAAAGAGTTTAGAGAAGCTTAGAGGTAGGCCACATGTATGGCCATTCAAGGTTCTAGAAGGGCCATGTGTATAAATAGTAATAGGTATTGTAGTGCCCAGATGAGGAAGCTTTGGAAGGCCCTAGCTCTGAATAGAACAGTGATTAAATGGGGAATGTTCTAGAACCTACTAGGCATGGGCACTCAACTAATGTGCCCAAACACTTCTAAACAAGATGCTCAATAGAGAGCCTAGAACTAGCTAGATTTTGTAAAGGCCTTAGCCAACCTAAGAAGTGTCTAAGGACTATACAATGGACTAAAGGCATATGATGGCCACACACTTGGATTAATAAAGGCCATATGTGCTAGGGAGACTTAAGTATAAATAAGGATCTTTCCTCTCATTTGTAAGAAGTTAGCAACAACAAGAGAGAAGTTAAAAGAACCAAGTCTTAAACTTAGCCATACATAGAGACTTGGGGATAGATGTATGAGTCATTGTAAGGACAATGAGTAATTATACATAGTGTCAAGTAACTAGAAATACAATTGCTTTAACTCTCCTTCCTAGCTTTCTCTCAAGCTGTTAGAGAGCCAATGGAGTGCACAACACAAGCATTCAGCACAGAGTTGGAAAAAAAGGCTAACTTAGGCAGATGGATGGTAGTTTCCAACCTAAGGCTGACGGGTGCTAAACTTTAGCCCCTTACCCATGACACATGCATTGGCTTGGCTAGGCCAAGGCATTTTTATGGTTGATGAGAAGGGACCACGAGGTTGCCAGATACCTAAAAAACTTGGCTAGACCAAGCTTACGACCACTGCTTCTGCTTGCACCATCTTAAAGAGCCATTAGGCCTTGGTCTAGGGTCTAGGGCAACATCAGCTGTAGGCATGGGTATGAACTTGGCATTGCTAAGGCTTTTTCTCATGCATGCTAATCGATTAGGGTGATGGACAGTTGTAGGTCACTAGAGCAACCAGTCACCTAACAACACAGTTAGAAGACATGCATGGCTTGGATTTTGCTGCAAGGATGTTTTCATAGATGTATGTAATGACAAGCTTATCACGCATACCTTTTCTTTTCATAGAGAGAAGAGAGGGGCCCAAACAATCACCTTATAAAAAGCATGAGAGATTTTACAAATATTTCAATAGTAGACATTAAAGTGTCGAAATGAAGACACTTTTTCATATAGGCATATCTTGCACTAAAGGTCCATAGATGCCAATAATGGTCGAGGCATATGTGTGTACCAAGGCCCAACATGTGCCGATAGTGTTCGAGGTAACTGCTTACACTAAGGGCCATCCTGTACTGATGCTGATCAAGGTATATGTTTGTACCAAGTCCAGATTATGCCAATGCTAATCAAGGTATGTGCTTGCACCAAAGGCCAGATCGATGTATGTACCTGCACCAAAGGCCAGCATGTGTCAATGGTGATCAAGGTAAGTGCCCATACTAAGGGCTAGCTTGTGCTAATGGTGATCAAGGTAAATGCCTGTACCAGGTCCAACTTATGCTGGTGATGGTTAAGGCATGTGCCTGCACCATGTTGTAGCATGTGCTATTGATGGTTGAGGCCTTGGCCAAAGTTTGATTTTGGGCCACGATGCACGTTGGACTCAGGCATGTGCTAGCACTGCATTCTTTTGCTATAGCACCATCACTAGAGCATCATCAGAGAACCTAATCGATGGCATTGAGGGTTCTAATAATTAGGGGTGGTGGGCTAGAGGATGAGTGCATGATGTGCAATGGGTGCTATCCTCAACCCTTATATTGGCCCCTTATCCCCTAAGAAACCTTGACAACTCTCCTCCCTTAATAAGCATAAGAGCTTTTACAAGTTCACATCTAATAACAATTCAAATGTTTTAAATGGGGATGTATTTCTCAAATGGCCACAAAATCTTCCATACTTTGATTTTTTAGCTGAATTTTTTTGTAGATGCCAACAAAAATACAAAGATCATGTATACCAAAATTTGGGCCAAAACTCTTAAAATAATTTCAAAAAATCCTAAACCTTGAAAAATTTTAAAAATCATGAAAAATAGAAAATGCTTCATCTTGGCATGAAACTTCCCATGAAGGCTTAAGAGACCATTATATGAATTTACAAGCCATAAAAATGGCATTGGCATGGTAAAAATATAAAGATGTGCCTGAACCTACCTACTATCCGATCTTGGTTTGTATGGTGCGTAGCTCAGGAAACTACCATCTATATGCCTAGCTACTGTACGGCCTTAGGTAGGAAACTATCATCTGTATGCCTAAGTCAGCCCTTAACCGACTCTTTATGCTATGCACTTATGCTGAAACTAGACAAACCTCCTAGGAGTTTAGGAGAAAGCTAGGAAAGAAATGGTTAAGGCAAGAGTAGTTTATTTACTTGATGGGGTATGTACACTTACTCTTGGAACACAGTCCTTATGTGTTCTCTACAAAGGCTTTCAAGGCCTAAGTCCCTAATGCTTTATACTCTTGCTTCTCTTATTGTCACTTGATTATGGCTTATGTACAAATCAAGGGGAGACTCGCCTATTTATACTTGAGCCCCCTTGGCATTTGTGGTTAGAATGAATCCAAGTGTATGTCTATTAAAGGGCCTTCTAGATAGTTATATGGTGCCTAGCTCTAATAAGGTTAGCTAAGGCCTTTCTAGAGATCTGCTAGTTTCAATTTCCCTGTTGAGCCCCTTAGTTTGGAAAAGTTCAGGCACTTCCCTTGAATGCTCATGCCTAGCTGGTTCCAAAGCCTTCTCCATTTGGTGCCACTCTACCTGTAACTAGAGCTTTCTAGAGGCTTCTTCATCTAGGCTCTATAGTGCCCATCACTGTGTGTGTGCCTAATCTTTTTGAAACATTCACTGCTCTCACACCTTGCTTGCCTTCAAGTTTCTTTAGCTCATGCCCACCAATTTGGCCTATCTTCATGTTGATCTAAAAGTTTCCATGCTCACAAGCCTAGCCTATCTCTAGGTGGTTCTAGGCCTTTTTGTGCTTGACTGCTTATGCCACATCTTAGGGCTTTCTAGAAACTTCCAATGAGTAGCCTTAATCCCTATCATTATGTAACTTACCTTGAGTGCACTCTTACACTCTGGCTTTGTCTTAACCCACACACTTGGGTAAAGTAAGTGCCTTAACAACCTCTGTTTCAATCCTTTCTAGTTCATTACCCATATCATCATAAGCAAGTCTCATCACATGACCCTTTTGGTCTTGAACTTTTATGTGATCTGTGACACATGCATCGAGGGTCATTTGATGTTGATGGTGGTCGAGGCATGTGCATGTGTCATGGTCTGCAAGTTTTTCTAGGCCTAAGGGTTCTCTTCAGGTCAAAGAGCAATTCTAGTTGTAATAGGATTGGGTCTGACATCTAGGGGAACTAGGCCTTGAGCCTTATTAGAGACCTAGTTCATGGGAAATTAGCACAGAATAATGGCATGGGCAGCAATCAGGACTCAAAAAGCTTAGGCATAGTGTTTAAGTTTGGTAGGATTAAGCCAGGCCCAAGTGCAGTTGTTGGTGAGTGATATGCAAGTACATAGCCAAACCTAAGTGAGGGCACTGATGATTGAGGTATGGGTGTATAGTCAAACCCAAGTGTGGGCATGCTTGAAAACAGTCCTAGAAGGATCAAATTTAAGGGCCTTTAGAAGGCCAAGTATTGTAGCACAATCTTTGACAAGCTAGAATTATACTAAGTACTTGAGTTTCATAGGTTGACTTAGGCACATAGAGTCAATTACATGTCTAAGGTCACATGGAGTTTGGCTTAAGATTAGAGCCCATAACACGTGCACCAAGTGTCATTTGGTGCTAATGGCACTCAAGGGGCAAATAAGTTTCTTGAAAAGGATTGAAGAGTGGTGACAGGGTCATAGTACACATGTTGCACCAAGTGCCAACATTTAGTGATGGTGTTTGAGGAAACAACCCATACTAAAGGCCCAACATGTGTTGATGGTGGTTGATGCATGTATCAAGACCAAAAGCCAACATGTCTCGATGATGGTCGAGGCATGTGCATGCACCATGGTTCATTGGGTACCGATGGTGGTCAAGGCATGTGCATGTGCATGTGTATGTATCATGGTCAGTAAGCTGGTCCAGGCCTAAGGGTTCTCTCTAAGTTGAAGAATAGTTCCAATTCTAGTAGGACAGGGTTCGATAGCTAGGGGAACTAGGCCTTGAGGCATGTTAGAGGCCCAAGTCATGGGGAACTAGCCCAAAATAATGGTACGAGTAGTGATCAAGACTCTAGAGGTTTAAGCATGGTGCTCATGTTTGACAGAGTTAAGTCAAGCCTAAGTGCAGGCACTGGTAAGTGCTTATATGAATTTACAAGCCATAAAAATGGCATTGGCTTAGCAAAAATATGAAGATGTGGCTAAACCCACCTACTACTTGGTTATGGTATGCATGGTACATGGCCAAGGCCTAGGATACCTACGTGTTGTGCTCGACACAGCATGTGCTGATGGTTTTTAAGGGAACTACCAGCCTAAAGGGCCAGCATGTGCTGATGGTGGTCGAAAGCATGTGTCAAGATGAAACATGTGTTGAGACCAAAGGATAACATGTCCCGATGCTGGTTAGGAAATGTGTATGTGTCACAGTTCACAAGCTGGTCTAAGCTTAAGGGTTCTTTCCAAGTCAAGGAACAGTTTTAGTTCTAGCAAGATAGGATTCGACATGTAAAGGGACCAAGCCTTGAGACCTACTAAAAGCCCAAGTCATGGGGAACTAGCCTAGAATAGTGGTATGGTCAGTGATCAAGACTGCAGAGGCTCAGACATAATGTTCAAGATAGGCACAATTGAGCTAGGCCCTGATGTGGGCATTGGTGAGCGCTTATATGAATTTACAAGCCATAAAAATGGCATTGTATAAAGATGTGCCTGAGCTCACCTACTACCCGGTCTTAGTGTGCATGGTGCATGGTGTATGGCCCAGGCCTAGGATACTTGCATATGGTGTGTAGCCTAGCATGTGTCGATGCTGTTTGAGCTAACTGCCCGTATAAAGGGCTAGAATGTGCCAAGTCCATTGACCTACATGTCCTAAAAGTGGTCAAGGCTTGTGCATGTGTTATGATCCATAAACTGGTCTAGGTCTAGGGGTTTTTTTCGAGTCTAAAAGTAATCCAGTTCTAGCGGGATAGGATCTGACATTTATGGGGACCAAGCTTTAAGGCTTATTGGAGGCCTATATCATTGGGAACTAGCCCAAAACAGTGGTATGGGTAGTGATCAAGATTCTAGAGGCTCAGGCATAGTATTCAAGTTCAATAGAATTGAGCCAAGCCAATGCAAGAGATGGCGAGTGATGCATAGACACACAGTAAGACCTAGGTACGAGTGCATGGTCAGACCAAGGTACAAACACACCCAAACACAGTCTTAGGAAGATCAATATTTGTGGGCTTCTAGAAGGAACACTGTAGCATAATCTTTGACAAGCTGAAATTATGCTAACCACTTGAGTTTAGTATGCTGACTTAGGTAGACAATAAAATGTAATCGATTGAGTTTAAGCCAATATAGCATTAAGCTTGAGCTTAAGCTTGACTCGAAATTTAAAGCTTAAAACTTGACTTGAGCTCGACTCGAAATTTGAAGTTCAAACTCGATTGAGTTATATTTTTTAGCTCAATTTTGACTTAAGATAGAATTTAAGCTACTTGAGCTTGCTCGATTAGGCTCGATTCTTTTATTCAACAAAAGCTTAATTAGCTGTGCTTGAGCTCGAACTCGAGTTCAAGATATTTTATTAATTAAAATAATTAAAATATACTAAAATATAAAAGGTCAATTAGGCTCGTGAGCTACTAGAGTTAAGATTAAGAATGATCAAACTTGGCTTGATTAATAAGTCTAGCTACTCAAGTTCGAGCTTGACTCGATAATAACTAAGCCAAATTTGAATTTTGTTTAAGTTGGACCCAAATAGCTAGTGAGTACTAATGTATCATTTACACCTCTAGCAAATGGAGTCAATTCCCTATCCAAGGTCACACGGGGATTGGCTTAAGACTGCCCGTGACATATGCATCGAAAGGCAAACAAGTGCCTTAGGTGGGAGGGTCACGATACACATGCCGTACTAAGTGCCAACATCTACCAAAGAGGTGTTCAAGGTAACAACCTACATTAAGGGCCCATTTGCATCGATGATGATTAAGGTAAGTTTTCACATAAAGTGTTAGCATTTGGCGATGGTGTTTGAGTCAACATCCCGTACCATGGCGCTAGTGTCACGGGTCGAGACTTAAGCTTCGAACCCACGTGACTCTGAGACCTAGGTATCCACTCATCCGGTGTCCCAGATTAGACTAACCACCACGATTCACACCTTGTGAGGTATTATCCGTTTTGGCCCCTTTAGCCTCATAGTTTTATCCTACAAAAGGTGCCTTACAAGAAAGAGATGGTGTGAACCCTTTTATACTCCAGTGACCCTCCTTTTATGTTCGATGTGGGATTTAGGACTCTTCTTAGGTCTGTGACATTCTTCCCCACCCAACCTCATGACGTCCTCATCACGGAGGTTGGCTACCTTGCCTACCTCCCTCAAGGCGCTTGGCGTGGATCAAACGGTATAGGGTTAGCTCTGATACCACTTGTCATAGGTCGAGACTTAAGCTTCAAACCCACACGGCTCCGAGACTTAGGTATCCACTCATCTGGCATCCCAGATCAGTCTAACCACCATGGTTCACACCTTTATGAGATATTGTCCACTGTGGCCCCCTTGGCCTCATGGTTTTGTCTTACAAAAGGTGCCTCACGAGGAAGAGGTGGTGTGAACCCTTTTATACCCTAGTGACCCTCCTATTATGTTTGATGTGAGATTCAAGACTCTTCCGTAGGTCTATGACACTAGCATCTACATATGGTGTCTAAGGCAACAATGGGCTTGCATCTGCTGATTATGTTTGATGAGATTGCCTGCACCAACCAAAGGCCAGATGTTGTCGATGGTGTTTGAGGCAACAACTTGCACTAAGGGCCATTATGTGCTGATGGAGTTCGAGGTAAGTGCCTGTACCAAGGGCAAGCCCTTCCCTATAACAAATACCAAGGGCATTTGGTTGTTGTTTACTTGGACTCCTAAGAGAGGGATGTCATCGCCTTGCCAAATCGATTGCAATAAAGAACACCATTCATCCCCAACCCCAGTGGTATGCAGTGTAAAAAATGAAATGAGTGGACTTTGGTGGGTATGAAGCGAGGGAGGGATGAATCGAAATGATGAAAGGTTGAATGTTAGTGGATCATGGTAGCAAGGCCACTCTACCACTTATAATACCTTATCACATATTTAAGCCATTTGTAAAAGATTTTACCCACAACTCCATGGGAATGAGCCTTAAAGAGGCCTGTGTGGCTTGTCCATCGTAAGGGCTACACCTACGACATGTGCCATTGAGGGCCATGGGCCTCTATTAAGGTTGGTAATCGGGTAATGGGTGTGTGCATTATTTCTAGCCTAGATTCTAACTTAGAGGTGTTCAGTCATAATCTAGTGCATGGTAGCTTCACACTACTAGCTTTCCAACTAAACATGATGACCAATTGTGCCAATCAATGGTTTTTCTCATACTAGGTGTGACACTACCATTAGTAGGGTAAAACTAACTTATCTCATGGTAGTCTAAACCTAGCTCATGTTTCCTAATGGTATGGGTGAACAATCTAACACTTGGTGAATTCTGTTTCACAATGATAGGAAGAGCCAACATCAAAGAATCGAAAAGCAATGTCGCTATGAATGCTTGGTTATCATGAGCCAATTATCCCTATGGTAACTTTTCTAACACCTCTAGTTTCAAAATTTAAAGGTCTAAAGGATCGATAGGCCACACTTTCATGATTCGTATTCGTACTGGAAAATAGAATCAAATAACCTTTTACCTTTTTGTTCCACACAAGATTTCTATTCTTGTTGAGCTCATCTTAGGACACCTGTATTATCTTTTAACAAATGTGCTACCTTAGCCAAACTCCCCAGCTAACAAGGTTCCAAAAGAAAGGGTCATGTCCCACTTTTGACTCATGGAATAAGTAAAATAATGTTAAAAGTTGTGATATTTCAATTTTGCCCAATGGCTCCCACTTATCCTATACCTCTCAAGTCATTTCATAAAGTTGGACTTTGCCAAGCTCATTCCCTTAGTTGTTGTTTTGTTGGATAGTAAATAGGGATAATGAGAATCTCATTAATCCATTTATGCACGTCACTAATTAGATGATGAGGCATTTGGTTACCCTAAAAGAGTCATAGTTACTCCCATTATTTACCTGCACTTGGTTGAATTTTTTCACTTTGACATTCAGAGCACTGGCAAAAATCACATTGAGTGAGCATCCGTAAGGACCATTGCAATGCTTTGTTTTAATTAAATAGTTGGATTCCCCTTATTCATAATAGTTCTAAGTTGACTATTCATCATCTAGGAAAGACCTCCAAGGGAGCCATTCCCAGTCCATCCCTTAGCTGGCATGTGATTACCCATTCTCATTGTAATAGTAGCTCAAGTAGTGCACTAGTAGCCGATGGGTTCAGGATTGGGACCCCTATGCCTAGCCTTTAGAGCCAACCCTTTTCCGAAGGTTACAAATCCATTTTATTAAAATCCTTTACCTATATTGGTTCATCGACCAAAGGTTGTTCACCTTAGAGACCTGATGCGATTATGAGTATGATTAGGCATGGATGGTAGTTGGTCCTCTAGATTTTCAAAGGCCGGTAGGGGCACATTAGACACCATGCAACATGTAGTGCTCTTTTGGTTGTTGGACCCTACCTTTGGTTGAGCCATTTTTAGGGTAGGCAAGCCATTAAATAAAAAAGATAACTCTTTCCAAGGCCCCCACCAACATCTTCAAACTCTTTAATGTTGTCATTAGTCACCGCATCTTGGTTTAGCTTGATTCCCTTTTGAAGCTTGTGCTGGATGTGTTATCAGATGACCTTTCCCCATCTTTTAGGATTGACTAACCCATGTACAATTGCCATTCACATGGAACCTTTCCTTTCTTCAGCCTCTGAAGTTCTTATTTGAATATTTTTTACTACCACCAAGATCTATACTGATGGTTGCTCTGCTCATGCTTTATGTTTTCCAGTGCCTCTATACCTTGCTATTCATCAGGGCCTAGCCCTTGCCCTAACAGCCATATATAGGTTGTGTACTTAAGCACCATCCATTTTTAGAGCTAGTTGATTTGGTAGGCACGTGAGTTATACACACTCCTTAGTGGATTTTGACTTTTATTACCACTGTCCTATTGTCTTAATTGACCAACACCCTTTGTGGGTTCTAGGTTAGCATGTAGTTAGGCATCGTAACCTAGCTTCTAGTTCATCCTGCATCACCAGTTTTGCTTAACAAAATGGCCCACTAAGAGCTCACAATTCCATGGAATGGCTTCATGAAGGAGCCTCACCCTCTTACCTATTTAAAGTTTGAGAATAGGTCAAGGGTGTTGCATCTCCGATGCCTTTAATCATTGGCTTTACTTGATAGAACTTGCTAAGGGCTCTAGCTATCTTGAGAGAAACTTTAGAGGGAGCTAGCTACTCAACATTTCAATTAGTTTTTCACCCTATAGCCAAGTCAGACAAATCATTTGCATGTTAGTATTGCTACGGGCCTCCACCAGAGTTTCCTCTACCTTCGCCTCACTCGGATAGTTCAAAAGATCAAGGTTGGTCAGTAGCGCACTTGCGAGGGATCTTGCCAATTAGTTTCCTTACGCCTTATGGGTTTTCTAGCTCATTCACTTGCACACATGTCAAACTCCTTGGTTTGAGTTTCAAGATGGGCTAGATGGAGAGCTTGTAGGTTGACCCCAAAAGCACATGTGGGCTGACATACATCTAGATGGCATGTGTTGCATTCCACGATAATGGTGACAACGTCTCTGTAGGCATATAAAAAGCTTGAGCTTGTGCCATTGCCATGATCTGCATCGATCCATGCCCCAAGTCGATTGGTGGACTAGCTCTCGCCATTCCACATCCAACTGAGGTGCATCCCTAGCCCCCATCTACTTTTTTACTGATAATTTCATGCACTTTTTGACTATTTTTTGGAGTCCTTTTCATTTTTCCCTCTTGATACTTGTTCGTTATTGGTCTCTTCCTTGTATTCAGCCTTGGATAGAATTTACTACCCGATTAGGGCTACATTCCTAAACAACTCGACTCACAGATAATTCCCATGGTGTAACAGGGTCTAGGCATAACAGGGCTTTCACCCTCTTCGATACCTCTTTCTAGTGGACTTGGGCCCAGTCCACCATTGAGGATGCTTCTCCAGACTACAATTTGGACACAAAGGTGCTGATTATCAAGTTAGGCTTTTCCCAGTTCGCTCATCATTACTAGGGGAATCCTAGTAAGTTTCTTTTCCTTTACTTACTAATATGCTTAAACTCAGAGAGTAATCTTGCCTAACCTAGGGTCACGATGCGAGCATTGATTGAGTGATGGGAGGGGTCTGATGGGGTTTAGATGGAAACTAAATGCTCGTCATTAGAGATAATGTATGCCGGGAGCTTTACCAACAACGGTCACAGCACTATCATTACTTGGGACTCACTTTTGGGCCATTGACAACCGACGAGATCATAGAAGGCCATCTTTTGCCCCCTCGCCTAAAGCTCGATGGGTTAGGGGTTGGAAGGGGCGATGATGCATGACACCCAGGTAATTAAGCCTTTGAACTAATGGCTTGGGGTGAAACTTGCATTCAAAGACTCGATGGCTCATGGGATTCTGTAATTCACACCAAGTATCATATTTCACTATGTTCTTCATCAATGCAAGAGTCGAGATATCCATTGTTGAGAGTTGTTTTGGTTTTTCATGACAAAAGGAGTCAAGGTGCCACCCATGCATGCAATGTGAACCGATGACGATGGCACACACGCTTTTTTTCATTTCGATCCCTTGGTGTGATTCATGCTGGGGATTCGTTATTTGACCACAAGTGATGACACTGATTGTTTTGCTCACTCGATAGGCAAAACAAAGTGACCATCGTGCACACCCACAATCGAAAGAGGCTTGGGGCACAAAGGCAACCTCTCCCCATCAATGTTTTGTTAAGATATTCACATGTCATTCATTGAGCAAGTTTCAACAATAATCTTTCCATAAGTTTACCCATGAAAACCTTGTTATGACTTCTCCTTCCTCTAAATGATAAAGTTTGGTGGACTTCTCATGATGTCGTAGGCAACAAACCATCCACGTCACCATAATTTGAACACTTCATGGACCATTCAATTGGTAGGAGTGACATGTGGTGTGTATAAAGGGTAGGGATGTAGTTAATGCAAGTTGATGACTCACGCTTATTAGGAATTCCTCATTGAAGACCAACAATGGCAATGATCTATCCCTATCATGATGAAATTTCAAAAATTACCCGGCCCTATCAGCCAAGACTATAAACACATTGAATACATTAGTGTATTCTGTGTGCGGCCCAAAATATCTAAGGGTATCATAAACTTATTATTGCCTCAAACTTCTTTAGCCTAAAAGGCAGTAGTCATTCTAAGAAGCTACCCACGAAGGTTCACCTTTGCATAGCTAGTTAGTAGGCTAAGGTCTTGTTTGTTAATTGAATTAACTAAACAAATCGCTCTACCAACTAAGAATGGCCATGTACTACCACCCATAGAATAAAAAAAGAGCTCGTAATCTATCAATCCTTAGTATGTCTAGACTTGGTAAGTTTCCATGTGTTGAGTCAAATTAAGCCATAGGCCCCACTACTAGTGGTGCCCTTTCATCAATTCCTTTAAGTTTCAGCCTTATGACCATACTCCACTTGAAACCCAAATACTCTCATTTCTTATAAGGTGCCAGAGGAGTCCTAAATGTAACATCCATTGATCCTTGGTTGGCATCGTTTATGGTTAAGACTAAGACAATATCTAATCGTCTTTGAGCTTTTAACTTCCGTTCTTGATTAATGAAAACATCCTTGGCAAATGCTTTTACAGTTGTTCATCTTTCATAAATCCAAGAATTTCACCTTTGACTATGAAATACGAATGTCCTTGACTATCCCTATTAATCATTACTCTAATCGCCATAGCATCATAAAAAAAGAGAACCAACAGCAATGGGGGTTTCGACGATTAGAGGTGGGGGGCTAGGGGGTGTACGCACATGATATGTGATGGGTGCTAGTCTTTGGCCCTTATATTGGCCCTCTATCACCCAATGAACCTCAATAACTCAAAACTCTTTAATGAGCACCAAAGCTTTTATGGTTCACAGTCAGTAGCCATTCAAGTGTCTGAAATGGGGACACTTTTTTCAAATGGCCACAAAATCTTCTACACTGATTTTTTAGCTGAATGTTTTTGTGGATGCCAACAAAAATACAAGAATTTTTCTACACATGGGATTTTGCAATTCTTACCAAGTATAACATTTTGCTACGTTCTTCATCGATGTGAGACCTGAGATATCTATTGCTGAGAGTCATTTTGGTTTTCTATGACAAAAGGAGTCACGGTGCCACCTACGAACACACTGCGAAAGGGATAGCAACATCACACGTGTTCTTTTTCATTCTAGTTCTTTAGTGCGATATGCATCGAGGGCTCGTTATTTGGCCACTGATGATGATACCAATCATTTTGCCGATTCGAGAGGCAAAACAAATTAACCATCGCACACACCCAGGGCTAGAAGGGGCTCAGGGCATGAAAGCACGCTTGCCCTCTCAGTGTGCGATGGTTAGTAAGCTGAGGTCTTGTTCGTTAATGGATTTAACTAGACAAATCAATCCACCAACTAAGAACTACCATGCACCATCTTCCATAGAATCAAGAAAGAGCTCTCAATCTATCAACCTTTACTATGTCTAGACCTGGTAAGTTTCCTTGTATTGAGTCAAATTAAGCCATAGGTTGCACTCCAAGTGGTGCCCTTCCATAAATTCTTTTAATTTTTAGCCTTGTAACCATACTCCCCCCAGAACCTAAAGACTTTGATTTCTCATAAGGTGTCAATAGAGTCTTGAAAGTAACATCCATCAATCCTTGGTCGACATCATTTATGGTTGAGACTAGGATGGTATCTAATCATCTTCAAGCTCACAACTTTCATTCTTGATTAATGAAAACATCTTTGGTAAATACTTTCACAATTGTTCATCTTTCATAAATCCAAAAATTTCACCTCTGACTATGAAATACGAATGCCCTCGACTATCCTTGTTAATCATTACTTTGATCTCAAAGGCCACCACAATATGATAGAAATCCTATAATGTTATCTTATGCTAATGTATACAAGCATAGGCCTACTTTGAGCACTCTATTTTTTTCAAAACAATAGCATTAGAGGAATGACCTGACCAGTTAAGGCTAGGAGCACATCTTTAGCAGAAGGATGAGTAGATAGATGGTCACTGTGGATAGGTCAGATGACCTAACCCTAATTTCAACCATGAGCTTTTTAACTGCAACAACTTAAATATGTCCCATTAAAACTGGTATTACCATAACTACTCACACTAGACTTGCCCTCCAATGGATCCTTATTAAGGGATTTAGATTGTACTCATTTAAATTACCAAACTCATAGAGCCCAATATTGTTATTTATTGTGATTACCACCTCATGTTAGGATTTTGGTAATTTGCACACTTGTTACCTTTTTTGGATTTGCTAGTCATTTCTTAGGCTCTCTTTTCGAAATTGAACCCTAATTCTCTGTTACCCTTCACCACCATGGTAGGCAACTATCCTACCATCGAAAGTTGATAGGGTAGAAATTTGAATGATGCATCATCGGTATAAAGGCCGCGTAAATTGTTAAGTTACTATGAATCATTAGAGAAATGGTCAAAGCTCACATCAACCTTTTATTTAATAAATTCATCCCTTCTAGAAGTTGGGGTTCGTTGCACGTATTAGCTCTAGAATTACTACGGTCATTTGAGTAGTAGATACCATCAAACAAACTATAATTGATTTAATGAGCAATTTTGTAGTTTCACAGTTTGAATTAGTTATACTTACACATGCATGGCTTAATCTTTGAGACAAGCTTTTGACACTAGTAGGATCAACCACATAGCATTCCTTTAGGATGTTAGCACCGCATGGGCCTCAATACACTGACAGAGCAACAAAGAGAGCCAACATGGAGCATAAGTGTTATGCATGTTGAGCCTGTAAAATGCATAGCATCGAATGAACAAGGGTTAAAATCCTGTGCCCATAGAACATTTTGCATCTGAGAGCTTGATCGAACGCTACTACACCATTGTGGCCACACAGGTTTAGGTGGTACACTTGAGACATGGGGCATGATTTAGGTCTAACCCATAGCCCCTAAGGACACAAGATGGATGAAAGATGCTAAGACATCCAATTTCAATCGATTTAGGTATGCAGCATAAGATCTCGATTGTGCCCCTAGGGAATGATGACCACATGAGGGAGATTGAAGATGATGGCATGTCAACAGTTTGATGAATCAAGTATGGAGCCTGTCAACACACATGACCATAGCACTACTCATATGCCTATTGCATACATATGGTAGCAACCATGCACACTGGTCCATAACCTACCTAATCGATTACTCAATGAGTGAACAAAGGAAATGATCTGCGAGGCCATACCATAACCACTTGGCTGGGGAAAAACACAACCAAGGGCCTCGAGATTGCCTTTGCTAACCAATAGGTAATAATGACATGACACCACCAATGCTTGGTCTGGCTAGGGCCTCACACGCAAACTCCACTGCCACCACCCCAAGGGGACATTGCCTGATTTAGGGACTTGTTCTTGAGGTGTTAGATAGCATTGGCTGCACGCAAGGGCTTGGTCGGGCCAAGGCATTTTTATGGTTGATAAGAAAGGACCACTAGATTACCAAATACTTGAAAGACTAGGCAAGACCAAGCCTGAGATAGCAGCTTTTGCTTGCACCACCCCAAGGAGTTGTTGCTTAATTTAGGGACTTGGTTTAGGGTCTGGGACAGCATCAACCATAGATGTCATGGACTGTGTATGAGTCCTAGGCCAAGAGGGTCATGATCGGGACTTGCTAGAGATGGTACAAGTGAATCACTAAGAAAGATTGAGACCAAGGTCTTAAAGGCACATACTTTAACTAAGTGTACAAACTAAGGCTAAGGCCAGAGTGTAGGAGTAAACTCATGGTAAGTTGCACAATGCTAGGCATGAGGACTACTTGTTAGAAGGTTCAAGAGCACCCTAGGATATGGCACAGGTAGTCAGACATAAAAAGGTATAGAACCATTTAGAGACAGGCCACGCACACAAGTATGAAAGTGCCTAGAAAACCTTAAAGGTAGGCCAGGTGTGTGGTGATCGAAGGTCCCAGAAGGGTTGGGCATAGGCATAGTGATAGGCACTATAGCACCTAGAGAAAAAACCTCTAAAAGACCCTAACTATGAGCAAAGTGGCATTTAGATGGAAAAGACTTTAGAACTTATTAAGTGTGGGCACTCACCAAAAGTGCCCTAATTCTTCCAGACCCAAGGGCTTGGTAAGGAGCCTAAAACCAGTATATCTCTAGAAAGCCCTTAGCTGACTTTGTTAAAGGTTGAAAACCCTAAAACTATCTAGAAGGCCTTTAATGGCCATACACTTGGATTCATTATAACCATAAGTACCAAAGGGGCTCAAGTATAAATAGGAGAACCTCTCCCTTATTTATACATAAGCCATAACCAAGTGAAAATAAAGAAGCAAGAATGTAAGCATTAGTGACATAGGCCTTGAGAGCCTTTGTAAAGAACACATAAGGGGCTATGTTCCAAGAGTAAGTGTACATACCCTATCAAGTAAATAAACTACTATTGCCTTAACCGTTTCCTTTCTAGCTTTTTTTTAAACTCCTAGGAGGTTAGTTGAGTTCTAGCACAAGCAAATGACATAATCGATTAGTGCATGGCACCTAGTCAGTTTAAAGACTAATTTAGGCATACAAATGGTAGTTTCCTACCTAAGGTTGCATGGTAGTTTCTACACATGGGATTTTGCAATTCTCACCAAGTATAACATTTTGCTATGTTCTTCATCAATGCAAGACCTGAGATATCTATTTCTAAGAGTCATTTTGGTTTTTTATGACAAAATGAGTCACGGTGCCACCTACGAACACACTGTGAAAGGGATAGCAACATCACATGCGCTCTTTTTCATTCTAGTTCTTTAGTGTGATATGCATCGAGGGCTCGTTATTTGGCCATAGATGACGATACCAATCATTTTGCCCACTTCAGAGGTAAAATACATTGACCATCGCACACTTCCAGGGCTAGAAGGGGCTCAGGGCATGAAGGCATGCTTGCCCTCTCAGTGTTTCATTAACACATTTATGGGTCATTCATTGAGCAAGTTTTGACAATGATCATTCCCTAGGTTCACCTTTAGAAACATTATTACAACCTGTCTTTCCTCTAAATGATAAGGTTAAGTGGACTTCCCATGATGTCATAGGTAGCAAACCATCCGCGTCACCATGATTTAAACATTTCACTAGACATTCAATCAGTAGGATGGGTGGTGTGTAAAAAAGGCAAGGATGTAGTCAACATGAGCTAATGACTTACACTTACTATCCCCAACATGATGAAATTTCAAAGATTACCCAAACCTGTCAGCCAAAGCTATAGACTCATTGAATACATCAGTGTAGCATATGTGCAACCCAAAACATCTAAGGGCATCACAAACCTGTTATTGCCTTAAACTGCCTTAGCTTAAGTAGCCATAGTCCCTCTAAAAAGCTGGCCACAAAGGATCACCTCTATATAGCTACTTAGCAAGCTAAGGTATTGTTCGTTAATGGATTTAACTAGACAAATCAATCCACCAACTAAGAACTACCATGCACCACTTCCTATAGAATCAAGAAAGAGCTCTTAGTCTATCAATCTTTACTATGTCTAGACCTGATAAGTTTCCCTGTATTGAGTCAAATTAAGCCATAGGTTACACTCTTGGTGGTGCTTTCCACCAATTCCTTTAAGTTTTAGCCTTGTAACCATACTCCCCCCAGAACCCAAAGACTTTGATTTCTCCTAACGTGTCAACGGAGTCTTGAAAGTAACATCCATCGATTCTTGGTCGACATCATTTATGGTTGAGACTAGGATGATATCTAATCATCTTCAAGCTCATAACTCTCATTCCTGATTAATGAAAACATCCTTGGTAAATGCTTTCACAATTGTTCATCTTTCATAAATCCAAAAATTTCACCTCTGACTATGAAATATGAATGCGCTCAACTATCCTTGTTAATCATTACTTTGATCTCAAAGGCCACCACAATAGGATAAAATCTTATAATGTTATCTTATGCTAATGTATACAAGCATAGGCCTACTTTGAACACTTTATTTTTTTCAAAATAACAGCACTAGAGGAATAACCTGACCAGTTAAGGTTAGGAGCACATCTCTAGTGGAGGGATGAGTAGATTGATGCTCACTGTGGGTAGGCCAGATGACCCAACCTTAATTTTGACTATGAGCTTTTTAATTGCAACAACTTAAATATATCCTATTAAAATTGGTATTACCATAGCTACTGGCATTAGACTTACTCTCTAATGGATCTTTATTAAGGGATTTAGATTGTACTCATTTAAATTACCAAACTCATAGAGCCAGATATTGTTATTTATTGTGACTATCACCTCATGTTAGGATTGGGTAATTTGCACACTTGCTACCTTTTTTGAATTTGCTAGTCATTTCTTAAGCCTTCTCTTCGAAATTGAACCCTAATTCTCTGTTACCCTTCACCACCATAGCAAGCTACTATCCTACCATTGAAAGTTGATAAGGTAGAAATTTGAATGATGCGTCACCGGCATAAAGGCCGTGTAATTTGTTGAGTTACTATGAATCATTAGAGCAATGGTCAAAGCCTGCGTCAACCTTTTATCTAATAAATGCATCCCTTCTAGAAGTTAAGGTTTGTTGTACGTATTAGCTCTAGAATTACTATGGTCATTTGAGTAGTAGATACCATCAAACAAACTATAATTGATTTAATGAGCCATTTGTAGTTTCACAGTTTGAACTAGTTCATACTTACACATGCATGGCTTAATCTTTGAGACAAGCTTTTGACACTGGCAGGATCAACCACGTAGCATTCCTTTAGGATGTTAGCATTGCATGGGCCTCAATACACTGACAGAGCAATAAAGAGAGCCAACATGAAGCACAAGTGTTATGCATGTTGAGCATGTAAAATGCATAACATCGAATGAACAAGGGTTAAAATCCTATGTCCATAAAACATTCCCGCATCTGTGAGCTTGATCGAACACTACTGCACCAATGTGGCCACACAGGTTTAGGTGTCACACTTGGGACATGAGGCATGATTGTGGTCTAACCCATAGCCCCTAAGGCACAAGATGGATGAAGGATACCAAGACATCCAGTTTTAATCGATTTAGTTATACAGCATTAAGATCTCGATTGTGCCCCAGGGTAAGATGACCACATGGGGGAGATTAAAGATGATGGCATGTCAACAGTTTGATGAATCAAGCATGGAGCCTATCAATACACATGACCATAGCACCACTCATATACCTATTGCATACATATGGTAGTAGCCATGCACACTGGTCCATAACCTACCCAATTGATTACTTGATGAGTGAACAGAAGAAATGATCTACGAGGCCATGCCATAACCACTTGGCAAGGAAAAAACACAAGCAAGGGCATAAGACTGACTTTGCCAACCAATAGGTAATAATGACATGACACCACCAATACTTGGTCTAGCTAGGGCCTCACACACAAACTCCACTGCCACCACCCCAAGGGGAATTGCTTGATTTAAAAACTTGTTCTTGGGGTCTTAGACAACATTGGCTACATGCATGGGCTTGGCCAGGCCAAGGCATTTTTATGGTCAATGAGAAAGGACCACTAGATTACCAAATACTTGAAATATTAGGCAAGACCAAGCTTGAGATAGCAGCTTCTGCTTGTACCACCCTAAGGAGCCGTTGCTTAATTTAGGGACTTGGTTTGAGGTCTGTGGCAACATTAGCCATAGATATCATGGGCTATGTATGAGTCCTAGACTAAAAGGGTCACAGCCAGGACTTGCTAGAGATGGTGCAAGTGAATCACTAGGAAAGATTGAGACCAAGGTTTTAAAGGCACATACTTTAACCAAGTGTGCAAACTAACACTAAGGCCAGGTGTAGGAGTAAACTCATGGTAAGTTACACAGTGCTAGGCATGAGGAGTACTTGCTAAAAGGTTTAAGAGCACCCTAGGATGTGGCACAGGTAAACAGACATAGAAAGGTCTAGAACCATCTAGAGACAGGCCACGCATACAAGCATGAAAGTGCCTAAAAAACCCTAAAGGTAGGCCAAGTGTATGGGCATCGAAGGTCTCAGAAGGGTTGGCCATGGGCATAGTGATAGGCACTATAGCACCACGAGAAAAAGCCTCTAGAAGACCTTAGCTGTGAGCAGAGTGGCACTTAGATAGAGAAGAGTTTAGAACCTATTAGGTGTGGGCACTCACTGAAAGTGGCCTAACTCTTTCAGACCCTAGGTTTTGGTAAGGAGCCTAAAACCAGTATATCTCTAGAAAGGCCTTAACTGACTTTGTTAAAGCTTGGAAACCCTAAAACTATCTAGAAGGCCCTTAATGTCCATACACTTGGATTCATTATAACCATAATTACCAAAGGGGCTCAAGTATAAATAGGAGAACCTCCCCCTCATTTATGCATAAGCCATAACCAAGTGAACATAGAGAAGCAAGAATGTAAGCATTAGCGATATAAGCCTTGAGAGCCTTTGTAAAGAACATATAAGGGGCTGTGTTCCAAGAGTAAGTGTACATACCCCATCAAGTAAATAAACTACTATTGCCTTAACCATTTCCTTTCTAGTTTTTTCTTAAACTCCTTAGAGGCTAGTTGAGTTCCAGCACAACTGAACGGCATAATCGATTAGTGCATGGCACCTAGTAAGTTTAAAGACTAACTTAGGCATACAAATGGTAGTTTTCTACCTAAGGTTGCATGGTAGCTAGGCTTAAGCTCCCAGCCTATGATAGTTGGTATTAGTGCTATTTTTAACTAGAGTTGGTATCAAAATAAGTTTCAAACCTTGGTTACGATCAGTGTCAGTGTTAGTCTGAGTGCACGGGTAGCTTGTATGTTAGTGTGTCAGTTGTGCTGTAAACTTGCATTGGGAAGTATTGTGCAAGTGATTGCTAGTTGTCGATGCCAAGCGTGGGGTATAAATACGTGTGAGTGCTCTTAAGTAAATTGTTGGAAGTCTTTAGTCCAAGCTTTGTAATTATGGTGCGCTTGAAAAAACATGGCTAGTAATTTTCAAGTGGAGTGCATAAGTGAAGTGCAAGAGGTCAACCCACCTACAAGCAAGGAGAGAAAGACTAGTTCGAAGGATAGATTGTCATCCATGGCTTTTCAGTTGGTAAAATGAAAGTTAGCCATAGGAGATTTGAGGGATCAGTTTAAAGACACTGAGGATTGCATCCAACAGTTGGACTTGGCATAGGAAGAGCTTAAAAAAAAGATGCACAGTGTCTTGACTCAAGAGATGGAAGTGCTTATGCAACATAATGAAGCTCTAAAGGCTCAAGTGGCAGCCTTACGAAAAGAACTAAAGTAACTCAAGCGGGAGTTTGTTGCATTTTGGGTTGCATAGTTATAAACAAGCGTTTAGGACCTAGGGTGAAAGTCCTAAGCCAAACTCATTCATGAGAAGTCGCTCAACTAAAAAAGTTGACAACTTTATGTGAGGCATGGGGTAGTACATCCTAATGGTTAGTACAGTGGAGGAAGCCATGGTAAGCTTGCTACCATGTACTTAACTAATGTGGCCTTATTATAGTGGCATCGAAGGTACAATAGCATGTAACGAGGGAACACTACAATCACCATGTAAGATCAGTTTGTAAGGGAACTAATAAAATAGTTTAAGTTAGAGTATGCAAAAGAAAAAGCTTAGGCAAAGCTTCACCAATTCACTCAAAAGGGAAGAGTGTGAGACTATTATCGAGAGTTCTTAAAACTATCACTTATGGTTCCCAGCATGCAAGAAGCCTTGTTCTACTTCTTTTACTAGTTAAAGTCATGGGCAAGTATCGAGCTGAAGCAACGTAAGGTCCAAAACTTGAGTTAGGCAATTACAGTTGCCAAATCATTGGTTAAGTATCAACATACCAAGTTTTTTAAGCCTAAGGGCAGTAGCTTAAGTGGGGGAGACAAGAGTAACTGCTTTTCATTAGAGGATGAGGTTAAGGAAAAGCCATGACATCACAATGCAAGGGTTGAGGAGCCTGACAAAGATAAAGGTAAGAAAGCTATTACTTTAAACCGCTTCTTGTGTTCAGGGTCATATATACCTAGGGATAGACCATAATAGAAGAAGCTTGTAGCCATTGTGGAGACTTATAAGGAGTCTAATGGTGTGTTGAAGCTTGGTGCTATTCGGATGAACCAAGTGGAACAAACTTTTCAAGCTCTCAATGAAGGTGATAATGGTGTGGCTATGGAGAGCCACTTGTCAAGCCAATAGGATTAGTAGAGTGTGGTCATGGAAAGCTACCATTTGAACCAAAGAGATCAGGTAGACCCTTTCATAAGAGTGTATAGGGGTGACTCTTAAGCAAAAATTGGTTTGGCAACAAATGTATCACTATCAAGGTAAGAGAAAGAGATGATCATGATTAGGTGCCAAGAACCATCGAGATAAGAGACAAACAATGAACCAGTGTGCATGTGCTCTAGAGGATCGACATTCCTTTAGCAATAAGGGTATTGCTAGGATAAGTGGGGGAGAATATCATAGACTGTACATGAGTCCTAGACCAAAAGGGTTACATGATAAGACTTGCTCGAGATGGTGCAAGTGAAGCACTAGGAAGGATTGAGACCAAGGTCCTAAAGGAACATATTTTTTGTAAGTGTGCGGGCCAAGGCTAGGGCTAGAGTGTAAGAGTACACTCATAGTGAGCTACAAGGTGCTAGGCATAAGAACTGCTTGTTAGAAGGTTCTAGAATACCCTAGGATGTAGGACAAGCAATCAAGTACAAAAAGCCTAAAACTACCTAGAGATAGGCCATGTATATAGGTATGAAACGGTTAAGAGAAGCCTAGAGGTAGACCAAATGCATGGGCACCAAAAGTTTCTAAAAGGCTAGGTATGGGCACATGGACAGGCATTGTAGTACCTAGACAAAGAAGCCTTTAGAATACCCTAGCTATAGGTAGAGTGGCACCCAGATGGAGAAGACTTTGGAACCCATTTGGCATAGGCACTCAATGAAAGTGTCTGAACTCTTCCAAACCTAGGGCCTCAATAGGGAGCCTAAGACTAACATATCTTTAGAAAGGCCTTGGTCGACCTTATTGGAGCCTGGTCACCTTAGAACTATCTAGAAAGGGCCTTACTGGCCATATAGTTTGATTCATTGTAACCACAAGTACCAATAGGGCTCAAGTATAAATAGTAGAGCCTTTCTCTCATTTGTACAAAAGCCATAACTAAATGAAAACATATGGAAGCATGAGTGTGAACATTAGGGACTTAAGCCTTAAGAGCCTTTGTAGAGAACACATAGGGACTAACATACCCCATCAAGTAAATAAACTAGTCTTGCCTTAACCATTTCTTTCGTAGTTTTCTCCTACACTCTTAAGAGGTTAGTCAAGTTCCAGCACAAGTGCATAGCATAGTTGGTTTGTGCATGGCAACGAGTCTTTTAAAGGCTAACTTAGGCATATGGATGGTGGTTTCCCACCTAAGGTCGCATGGTAGCTAGGCTTAAGCTCCTAGCCTATGACAATTGGTATCAAGCCAGTTCTAAATGGAGTTAGTATTAAAGTAGGTTTCAAACCTTGGTTACAATCGGTGTTGGTGTCGATTCTAGTGCATGCGTAGCTTAAGTGTTAGTGGGTTGATTATGCTATAGACTTGTAATGGGAAGTGTTGTATGGGTGATTGTTAGTTGTCGGTGCTAAGAATAGGGCATAAATACACTTGAGTGCTCTTAATGAAAATTATGGAAAATCCTTAGTTTGAGCTTCGTAATTGTGGTGCATGTGCCAAAGCATGGCTAGTAACCTTCAGGTGAAGTGCATGAGTGAAGTGCAAAAGGGCCACCCACCCATAACAAAGGGAGAAAGGCTAGTTCAAAGGATCTATTGTCATCTATGGACTCTCGATCGGTAAAATGTGAGTTAGCCATGAGAGATTTAATGGATTAGTTCTAGGACACTAAGGATTGCATCCAAGAGTTAGACTTGATATAGGAAGAGCTCAATAAAGAGATGCACGATGCCTTAACTCTAGAGATAAAGTGCTCATGTAGTATAATGAAGCTCTAAAGGCTCAAGTGGTAGCCTTATGGGAAGAAATAGAGTAACTTAGGCTGGAGTTTATTGCATTTCAAGCTACCATAGTTGCAAATAAGGGTTTGGGACCTACGATGAAAGTGCCTAAGCCAAAGCCATTCACGAGAAGTCACTCAACCAAAGAAGTCAACAACTTCGTGTGGGGTATAGAGTAGTACTTTTGAGTGGCTGGTATAGCACAAGAGGCTAAGGTAAGCATTGTTGCCATGAACTTAATTGATGTGGCCCTATTATGGAGTTGTCAAAGGTGTAATAACATGCAACAAGAGGAGACTGCAACACCACATCAAATCAATTTATGAGGAAACTAACAAGATAGTTTAAACTAGAGTATGAGAAGAGGAAGCTTGGGTGAAGCTTCATTAGCCCACTCAAATGGAAAGAGTGTAAGACTATTGTCAGGAGTTCTTAGAATTGTCACTTATGGTTCCTAACATGGGTGAGCAAGAAGCCTTGTTCTACTTCATTGATAGCTTAAAGCCATGGGCAAATAAAGGTAAAGTGGCTAGGGTCCAAGACTTGAGTCAGACAATTATAATTTCCAAATCATTAGTCAAGTATGAGTGCACCAAGTCTCCCAAGACTAGGGATAGTAGCTTAAGTGGGGGAGACAAGAGTAATCACTCTTCACCAAAAGATGAGGTTAAGGAGAAGCTTTGGCATCGCAAGGAAAGGGTTGAGGAGTCTAACAAGGAGAAAAGTAAGAAGGCCATTACCTTTACCTACTTCTTGTGTTTAAGATCACATAGGCTTAAAGATTACCCATAATAAAAAAAGCTTGTAGTCATTGTAAAAACTTATAAGGAGTCCAACGGTAAGAATAATGGTAGCAATCAGCACCTTAAAGACTCCAATAGTGTGTTGAGGCTCAATGCTATTTGATTGAGCCAAAAAAAGTAAACCTCTCAAGCTCCCGATAAAGGTGATAATGGTCTGGCTACAAAGAGCCACCAATCAAGCCAATAAGATCAGTAGAGTGTGGACATGGAGAGCCACCGGTCAAACCAAAGAGATCAACTAGACCCCTTTTATCAAAGTGCACAGTGGGTGACTCTAAGGAGAAAGTTAGTTTAATAGTAGACACATTAGTGTTAAGGTAATAGAAAGGGATGATCATGATTAGGTGCCAAAGGCCATTGGGATAAGAGATAAACATCAATCTAGCATGCATGTGTGGTGAAGGATTGGCATTCCTCTAGCAACAAGGGCATTACTAGAACAAGTGAGGAAGAATGTCATAGATCATGCATGAGTCATCGACCAAGAGGGTCACATGATGGGACTTGCTCAAGATGGTGAGGTAAAGCATTAGGTAGGTTCAAGACCAAGTTCTTAAAGGCACATACTTTACCCAAGTTTATGGGCCAAGGCCAACGCTAGAGTGTAAGAGTACCTTCATGGTGAGCTATACAGTGTCAGGCAAGAAGATTACCTGCTAAAAGATTTTAGAACACCTTAAGATATGGTACAAGTAGTTAGACATAGAAAGGCCTAGAACATGGAAGGGTTAGACAAGCCTGTAGGTAGGCTAGGTGCATGGGTACCAAAAGTTTTAGAAAGACCAAGCATAGGCATAGTGACAAACATTGTAGCATCTAGATGAAAAGCCTTTAGAAGGCCCTAGCGTGGCACCTAAATAGAGAAGACTCTAGAACACGCTAGGCATGGGCATTGAGTGAAAATGCTTGGGCTTTTCCAAACCCAAGTGCTTAATAGGGAGCTTGAAACTAGCATATCTCTAAAAAGGCCTTAGCCTACCTTGTTGAAGTGTAGACATCATAAAACTGTGTAGAAAGCTCTTAAAGGCCATACGCTTGGATTCATTGTAACCATAAGTGCCAAGAGGGCTTAAGTATAAATGTGAGAGCCTTTTCCTCATTCATACATAAACCATAACCAAGTGACAGCATAATAAAAAAAGAGTGTGAGCATTAGGGACATAGGCTTTGAAAGCCTTTGTAGAGAACACATAAGGACTGTGTTTCAATAGCAAGTGTACATACCTAATCAAGTAAATAAACTACTCTTGCCTTGACCATTTCCTTCCTAGCTTTCTCCTAAACTCCTAAGAGGTTAGTCGAGTTCTAGCACAAGTGCATGACATAGTCGATCAGTGCACGACACCAAGTTGGTTTAAAGGCTGACTTAGGCATACAAATGGTAGTTTCCCACCTAAGGCTACATGGTAGCTAGGCTTAAGCTCATGGCTTATGACATAGGCATGGGCTTGAGCTTAGCACAACTAAGCCCCTTTTTCACATGCATGTTAACTGGTCAAAACCATAGGTGCCTATAGGTCACCAAACTAACTAGTCACCAAAAAATATGATAAGAAGGCAAGAATGGCCTAGATTTTACTCCAGGGACATTATCATGGATATATGCAATGACAAGCCCATCATGTACACCTACTTCCCTTATAGAAGGGAAATGGGGGCTCAGACAACCAACTCTTAAAAAGTATGAGAGATTTTATAAATATGCTTGTAGTAGACATTAGAGCATCTGAAATGTGAACACTTTTTTCAAATAGGCACATCCTGCACCAAGATTTGACAAGTTTTGATGGTGGTCAAGGCATGTGCTGACACCAAGGCCCAACATGTGTTGATAGTGTTTAAAGCAACTACTTACACTAAAAGTCATCTACTACCAATGCTGATAGAGGCATGTGCCCAAACCAAAGGCCAACATATGCCAATGGTGGTCAAGGCAAGTACCCATACCTAGTGCCAGCTTGTGTCAATGGTGGTCGAGGCAAGTGCCCATACCAAAGGCTAACTTGTGCTAATGATGTTCGAGGTATGTACCCGTACCATGCACTAGCATACACCATTGATGGTTGAGGCCTTAGTCAAAGTTTGATTCTAGGCCACGATGCACATATTGGACTCAGGCATATACTAGTTCAGCATTTTTTTACCTAGGGCACCATCGTTGGAGAACTTGATCGGTGGCATTAGAGGTTCCAATGATTGGAGGTAAGGGCCAGGGAGGTGTGCACACATTATATATGATGGGTACTAGTCTTTTGCCCTTATATTGGCCCTATATCCCTAAGGAACCTTGACAACTCACACCTTTTAAAGAGCGTAAGAGCTTTTACAAGTTCGCAACTAGTAACCATTCAAGAGTCTGAAATAAGGGCATTTTTTTCAAATGGACAAAAAATCTTCTACACTTCAATTTTTTAGTTGAATTTTTTTTATGGAAGCCAATAAAAATACAAAGATCATGTATACCAAAATTAGGGCCAAAACTCCTTTTAAAAAAATTTCAAAAAATCTAAATTGAGAAAAATTTTAAAATTTGTGAAAAATAAAAAAATGAATCATCTTGCCATGAAACTTCACATGAAGGCTTAAGGGACCATTATATGAATTTACAACCATAAAAATGTCATTGGCACAACAAAAATATGATGATGTGCTTGAACCCACCTATTGCCCAATCATGGTGCACATGGTGCGTAACTTAGTCCTAGGATACTTACGCATAGTGTGAGGCCCAACATGTGCTGATCATGTTCGAGGGAATTGCCTACATAAAAGCTAGAATGTGTCGATGGGGGTCAAAGCATGTGTTGAGATAAAGGGCCAACAAGTCCCGATAGTGGTTAAGGCAAGTGCGTGCACTAAGGGTCCTTCAATGTCGATGGAGGTCAAGGCATGTGATATGGCATAGTCCACAAGCTGGTCCAAGCCTAGGGGTTCTTTTTGAGTCAAGGAATAGTTTTAGTTCTAGTAAGATAGGGTTTGACAGCCACAAGGACCATCCTTGAGGCCTACTAGAGACCCAAGTTACGGGGAACTACCATAAAATAGTGGTATAAGTAGTGATAAAGACTCAAAAAACTCAGGCATAGTGTTTAGGTTTCATAGAACTGAGCCATGCCTAGATATAGGAGCTGGTGAGTGCTTATATGAATTTGCAAACCATAAAAATGGCATTGGCATGGTAGAAATATAAAGATATGCCTTAACCCACCTACTACCTAATCATGGTATGCATAGTGCATAGCTCAAGCCTAGGATACCTATATGTGGTGAGTGGCCTAGTATGTGCTAATGTGTTTAAGGGAACTACTCACATAAAGGGCCAGCATGTTTTAATGATGGTCAAAGCATGACCTGAGACTAAGGGTCAACATATCTCGATAGTGGTCAAGGCATGTGCATGTATCACAGTCCACAAGCTAGTCTAATCCCATAGGTTCTTTATAAGTTAAGGAGCATTATAGTTGATGGCTAGATGGATAGGCCTTGAGGCTTACTAGAGACCCAGGTTGTAAAAAGCTAGCCTAGAATAAAGGTATGGGTAATGATCAAGATTTTAGAGGCTTAAGCATGGTGTTCATGTTTGACAGAATTAAGTTAGGCCCAGGTATGGGTGCTAGTGAGTGCTTATATGAATTTACAAGCTATAAAAATGGCATTGGCATGGTAGAAATATCAAGATGTGGTTGCACCTACCAACTGCCCAGGTATGGTGTGCATGGTGCATGTGTCATGCCCAGGGCAAGCGCCAGGCGCACAAACTCAAGCACCCAAGGTTAAGGCTCACACACTAGGAGCATTGGCAGGGGTTTGCACACTAGGCCTTAGTAAGGAGTCCAAATTGCTCGTACAGCATGCAGGCCAGCCTGTACAGCTAAGGCTAAGCCTGCATGATGCCTGTATCACATCCAGAAAGGCTCAAGAGAGGAAGTGCACAGCAAGATCTTCTAGAAGCACATTGGATCAGTAAGAGCCTTCTGGAGGATTTGGTTGATCCTAAAAATCAAGAAATAGAGTCCTGTCTTAATGTAATCTATGTAATCCTTAATTGATTATAGTTCTTTGATTCTAGGGATTTAGCCATAAGTGTAGCTAGAGGCCTCAACTATAAATAGAGGGTCACCCTACCCTCATTTGTACATCATCTTACACTTTTGCTTTAGTAAAAAATAGAGCATATTCCAACAATTCTCTTGTTCTTTTATTTTTCTCAAACTTGTGTATTCTATCTTTCCCATTGTTGTAGTGCTTGTACACTTGTGTTCTAGGCTGACTTAGGCTAGAATGAGGTGATTCCAAGCCTAAGATTGCATGAATTTTAAGTCTTAGGTCAGAGCCCGTGACAGTTGGTATCAGAGTAGTTTTGGTTTTGCTTGTTTATGTGTGTGCAGGTTAGATCACAGTCAAGGAGATGGCATCTCAGAGTGATGTGGCTCACCAAAACCAGAGGCCCAAGAGCAAAGGTGCAAAAGGGGCAAGAAGGCCAGTTCGAGAGACATCTGGTCTACCATAAATGTGGGGCTGTCCAAGGTGGAACTGACTATGGGTGACATGAAAGAGAAGCTTGATGATGTGGAGACTCATATTGAAGTGCTAGACTCCATGGAGAAGGAGCTCAAGAGTGAGTTACAAGCTGCTCTCAATCAAGGCCTGGATGTGATCCCCCAAAAGGAATGAGATCTTAGAGGCCTAGGTGGAGACCATGTACGATGGCATAAAGGCCATGCGTAAAAAGATAAAGAAGTTCAGGAGCAAGTTCATTACATGTAAGACTACCATAGGAAATGGCATGTTTGTTGGAGCATCTAAGACCCGTGTGGAGATCCCTAAGCTCAAAGGGTTTAAAGGGACCAGGGCAGCCAAGGAAGTAAAAAACTACCTATGGGGCATGGAGTAGTACTTTTAGGCCACAGGCATGCAAGATGAGGCTATCAAGGTAAGCACTGTATCAATGTATCTTACTGATGTTGCTTTATTATGGTGAAGGTATAGGTGTGATGATATGAGGTGTAGGGTGCCATGATTAGAACCTGGGTAGAGTTTCAAAATGAGTTTAGAGAGTAGTTCTACTTAGAGTATGCCAATGATGAGGTGCAGGCAAAGTTATGTAGGCTTACCCAGTAAGGGGAGATAAGGGACTATGTCCAGAAATTCTCTAAATTGATGCTTCAAATCTCGGATTTGAGTAAGATAGAGGGCCTATTTGCTTTCATGGATAGGTTGACGCTATGGGTGAAGTGCCACAGATCGAGACTTAATCTCTAATCTTACGTGCCTCCAAGACCTGAGCATGCACTCATTTAGTGTCCTAGATCAGCCTACCTACTATGATTCACACCCTTACGAGGCATTGTTTGCTCTGGCCCCTCTGGCCTCATAATTTTATCCTATAAAAGGTGCCTTACAAGGAAGAAGAGGTGTGAACCCTTATATCCAATACCAACTCTAGTATTTAACTGATGTGGGATTTTTGACTTCACTTCAAGACTATGACATTTTCTCATCACTCCAATGAGGGCCCATCATCCTCCATGGCACATCTTTTGTATCTCATAGAGTTGGCTTTGATTCCACTTATCATAGACCAAGACTTAATATCCAGGCCCATGTGGCTTTAAGACCCAAGCATACACTCATTCAGCATCCTAGATCACCTTACTTACTATGGTTCACACCCTTGTAAGGAATTGTCTGCTCTAGCCCCTTTGGCCTTATTATTTTATCCCACAAAAGGTGCCTCACAAAGAGGAAGAGGTGTGAACCCTTATATCCCAAGACCACCTTTAGTACTTAACTAATGTGGGATTCCTAACTTCACATTAGGAACATGACAGAAGCACGAGCTATAAAGGTAGGGAGTTCGTGACTTGGCTAAAGCCTTGAATACTACTGAGTCCTTGATGGAGTTCAAACAATTGAACAAGTTTGAGTCTTCCAAGCCTAAGGTAAAGGGCAAAGACAAGAGGGACCAAAAGAAGTAGTCTAAAGGAAGGAACCATGATTGGCAATCCAAGGATAGGGACCAAAACCATTCGGACAAAGATGGCGAGAGGAAACCACTAGCAAGGAAGTGGAAAGCAAAGAAGGATCAAGAGCCACTCGCATACTACCTATGTGGAGGGAGCTACATAGCATGCAACTACCCACAGAAGGGTAAGCTGGCTATTATAGACAAAGAATTTGACAAGGAGCCAAATGTCAGGGTAGTAAAGCTTAGGTCATTGGTGCTCAATGTTATCTAGAGTAAGGGGAACTACAAACCAAAGGGCTTGATGTTTGCTGATCTACTGGTTACGGGTCAAAAAATGAGTGCACTGGTGGACACAGGTGCTTCACACTTGTTTATTTCATGGGTTTAAACCCAAGAGCTCAGATTGAAAGTGTAGAAAGGGATTACTACCATCAAGATGATAAACTCCAAGAAAGCTCTAGCCATTGAAGTAGCACAAGAAGTGGAGTTATAGTTTAGAGACTGGAAGGGCATGGAAACTAATGAGGTAATACCCTTGGATGACTATTAGTTTGTGATTGGGTTGGATTTCCTTGTTCAGAATAATGTCTTCCTTATGCCTTTTACCAATTGTATTTACATTTTGGATGCACAATGCCAATGCCTTGTACCATTAAGGTGAGGGTTCAAGATTGGGTCTAAAGTAGTGTTAGCCATTCAATTTGCGAAGGCAATGAACAGGAGGAAGACACCTTCTTAGTAGCCTTGAAGTATGAGGAGTCGAGGGAGGAGGAGTCTAATACCCCTTTGAAGGTGCTAAAGGTGCTGAAGTCCTTTAATGATGTGGTGCCCATAAAGCTGCCTAGCAAGCTACCACTTAAGAGGAAGGTGGACCACAAGATCAAGCTGGTGCCCAAACCTAAGCCATCAGCTAGAGCCCCTTACCGAATGTCCCCACTAAAGTTGGAAGAGTTAAGGAAGTAGCTCAAATAGTTGATTGATGCTGGCTTTATTAGGCCATCTAAAGTGCCATATGGTGTACTCATTCTATTCCAGTGCAAGCATGATGGGTCATTGTGATTGTGTATAGATTATCAGGCTTTGAACAAGATGACCATCAAGAACAAGTATCCTACCCCACTCATTGCAAAATTGTTCGACTAACTTGGGAGTTCAAGGCGGTTCACCAAGCTGGATTTGAGGTCATGCTACAATCAGGTCAAGATCATGGAGGGAGATAAGCCCAAAACAGCATGTGTCACTTGGTATGGCTCGTATGAGTTCTTGTTCATGCCATTTAGACTCACCAATGCCCCAGCAACCTTCTGTACACTCATGAACAAGGTACTTTAATCATTTTTTGATGAATTTATTGTGGTTTATCTAGATGACATTATGATCTACAGCTAGACATTGAGAGAGCATGTAGACCACTTGAGACAGGTGTTTGAGGTGTTATAAGGGCACAAGCTGTATGTTAAGAAGGAAAAGTGCTCATTTGCCCAGCAGGAGATCCTGTTCTTAGGCCATACAATGAGAGGTGGTAGGATTCGCATGGATGAAAGCAATGTGCATGCCATCTTAAAGTGGGAACCACCAACCAAGGTCACTGAGTTGAGGTCATTCCTTAGGCTAGTCAACTACTATAGGCCCTTCATCAAAGGCCACTCAGCCATAACTACGCCATTAATTGACTTGCTCAAGAAAGAAATAGCATAGCAGTGGAGTGCAAGGTGCCAAGAAGCCTTTGATCAATTGAAGCATGCTGTGATCGAGAAACTAGTCTTAGCCTTACCAGACCATGCCAAGCCGTATGAGATGCATATAGACATATTGAATTATGTAATATGGGGTGTGTTGATGTAAGAGAGACTTTTCATTGCATTCAAGAGTCGAAAAGCTCAATAAGACTAAGTGTAGGTACATGGTCTAAGAGAAAGAGATGACTGCAATGGTGCACTACTTGCGCACTTGTCACCATTACCAATTGGGGTCGAGGTTTGTTGTCAGAATAGACAATATGACGACTAACTACTTTCAGTCATAGAAGAAGCTATCCCCCAAGCAGATGAGGTGGTAAGATTTTTTTACGGAGTTTGATTTCCAAATGGAGTACAAGCTAGGGTGGGTGAACTTGGTGGTTGACGCCCTGAGTAGAAAGGCAAACTTGACTACCATTAGCCCACCAAAGGGGTCTTTGGTGCTGTGCATCAAGGAAGGGCTTATGCATGATCCTATAGCCAAGGCTCTCATGGAGTATGCCTAGCAAGGTAAGACTAGGTGATTTTAGTTACAGGATGGTTTATTGTACACCAGTGGTAGTAGCCTATTTGTGCCGTAGCATGGGACGCTTCGTAGGGAAGTCATGCACAAGTGCTATGATTCAAGGTTGGCTGGACACCCAGGGGTGAATTGTACCTTAGCTTTGATAGAAGACTGACACTACTAGTCGTACATGAGGGAAAATGTAGAGGCCTATGTGAAGACTTGTCTTGTGTGCCAACAAGACAAGGTGGAGCTCAAGAAACCAAGCAATCTTTTAGAGCCATTGCCAGTGCCAGAGCAACAATGAGAGAGCATCACTCTGGACTTTATAGTCAGTCTATCTAAGACAGAGGGATTTTGAAGCATCATGGTAGTGGTGGACAGGTTTTCCAAATATGGGATTTTCATTCCAGCAACCAAAAAGTGCCCAGTTGAAGAAGCAGCCCGATTGTTCCTGAAGAATATGGTGAAGTACTAGGGAGTGTCGAGGACCATTGTTAGTGATTGAGACAAGCATTTTACGGGTAGGTTCTAGACTGAGTTATTCAAGCTGTTGAGGTTAGACTTGAACTTTTCTAGCATACATCCATAGACCAATGAGTAGACTGAGCATGTGAATGGGCTATTGGAGGTCGACCTCAGGCACTATGTGAGTGCCATGCAAAGGGACTAGCCAAAGTTGTTAGATGTCACCCAATTTTCATACAACTTGTAAAGAAGTGAGGCAACGAACTAGATTCCATTCGAGATCATGACAGGTCAGCAACTGTTAACACCCGGTTTGATCGCTGTAGGTTATACAGGGTTGAATTCAATAGTATACAAGTTTACCAAGGCTTGGCAGAAGCAAGCTGACTTGGCCAGAGTTTGTCTACACAAAGTGACAAAGAGGTCAAAGAAGTGGGTAGACCAAAATAGGTGGGACATACAGTTCCTAGTAGGAGACTTGGTGTTAGTAAAGCTTACATCCCATTGTGTGCCATAAGGGGCTGCACAAAGACCTAGTCTAGAGGTATGAGGGACTTTTCGAGTAGTTAAGAGAGTAGGCAAGGTTACCTATAAGATAGATATGCCACCCAAGCTAAAGGTACATTTAGTGTTCCAAGTTAGCATGCTCAAGCCATTTTGTGAGGATGAGGGAGATCCAGGATAAGCATAGTCAAAGCATGCACCATTGGGAGCTAGGGTCCTATATGAAAAGGAGGTCCACAGCATCATAGTTGATCAAGAAGTGAGGTAAAAGAACAAACAACCAAGATAGGAGTACTTAGTGTGCTAGAAGGGACTTTCAAATAGTAAGGTAAGCTGGGAACTAGCAAAAGACTTATGGTAGTTTTAAGACCAGATAAAATAGTACCATACAGAGGATGCAACGAGGGCATTGCACAATTAGGTGAGGGAGAATGTCACGCCTTGGGTGAGTGCTTTAGGTGCACAGCCTTAAGCACCCGAGGTTGAGGGTTTCGCACCAGGGGCATTGGCGAGGGTTTGTATACTAGCCCTTGGAGAAGAGTCCAAACTACCTGCATAGCATGTAGGCCAGCTTGCATGGCCAAGGCCAGGCTTGTAAGATGCTCACACCACATCCAAGAAGGCTTAAGAGAGAAAGTGTACAGCAAAATCTTTTAAAAATGCATAGGATCAGCAAAAGTCTTCTGAAGGATCTAGTTGACCTTAAAAATCAGGAAGCAGAATCGTGTATTAATGTAATCTATGTGATTCTTGATTGACTGTAATTCCTTGATTCTAGTGATTTAGCCATAAGTGTAGTTTAGGACCTCAACTATAAATAGAGGGTCACCTCACTCTCTTTTGTACATCATCTTACACTTTTGCTTTAGTAAAATACATAGTATATTCCAGTAATTCTCTTATTCTTTTGTTTTTCTCAAACTTGCACATTCTATCCTTCCCATTGTTCTAGTGCCCACACACTTGTGTTCTAGGCTGACTTAGGCTAGAAGGTGGTGATTCCAAGCCTAAGGTCACATGGATTCAAAGTCTTAGGTCAAAGCTCATGACACACATCTCGAGCCTAGGATACCCGTGCATGGTGCACGACATGACATGTGTTGATGGTGGTCGAAGCATATGTCAAGACCAAGGGCCAAGATGTATCAATGGTGGTTGAGGCATATGCATGTGTCATAGTTTGCAAGCTAGTCTAAGCCTATGGGTTCTTTTTGAGTCAATGAGTAGTTCTAGTTCTAGTGGGATAGGGTCCGACAACTAGAAAGACCAGGTATTAAGGCCTACTGGAGACCCAAGTTATGAGGAACTAGCACATAGTAGTGGTATGGGTAGTGATCAAGACTCTTGAGGCTCAGGCACACTGTTCATGTTTGGCAAATTGAATCAAGCCTAGGTGTGGGCACTAGTGAGTGCTTATGCAAATTTACAAGCAATAAAAATGGCATTGACATGGCAGAAATATGAAAATGTGCTTGAGCCCACCTACTATCTATCGTGGTGTGCATGGTGCATAGCCCAGCATATGTTGATGGTGTCTAAGGGAACTACCTGCACAAAGGGCCTGCATGTGTTGATAGTGGTCGAAACATATGCTAAAACCATAGGCCAACATGTCCCAATGGTGCTTGAGGCATGTGCATGTGTCATGGGCCTAGACTTAAACCAAATGTGCCATGTGGCCTTAGGCTGGACTCCCTTCTTATATGCCTAAGTTAGCATGCAAACACTTTCAAGCAATGAGCACTCAAAAGAACATTGAAAGGCACTATAAAGCTAGAAAAGGCTAGAAAGCAAGAGATGCTTGAAATGCTATAACTTGTATCCACTCAAGTGTTTTTGTATCCCAAATGAGGGTTGACTCAATTCAATGGCTATTTATAGTTGAAACCCCTATGAATCAATGGCTAGGATTGACTCAATCCAATGGCTATTATAATGTCCAAGATTACAAAGAGATTACATGAGATATACGTTCAGAGTTTGAATTGTGTAGGGAACTATACTATCATGGAAGCCTCTAGATCCTTCTAGAAAGTTCTATCTATTGGGTCTACTTGGGCCTAATGATAGTTGGGTCTACTATGGCCTGATATGCCCACACCAAAGCCTAGTTCACCTGCACTAAGGCTTAGTCCATTTGAGGCCCATCCACAAGTGTTAACCTTAGTCTGGAGAGCTTGCATGGGTGGTTCTGGTGCTTGCACATGCATTCTGCTCTCGAAGGGTTCTTACCAAGATAGGAAGTGGTTCTAAGGCAACATGGACCAAGTCAGAATGTAAGGGAAACCAGGCCCAGAGGTGTAATGGAGGCCTTATGTGTAGGACCATGACCTAGAGTGGGTGTGTAGGCACTAAAACAAGCTTAGGCAGCTCAGGCCAAGGGATCCAACTTGGTAACTTTTAGACAAACCTAGCATGAGCACGGGAGTAAGCCTAGGTGCAAGCAAAACCAAAGTAGGTGTAGACATGTAAATTTAGAACTATTCATTGTAATCCCATTGCATGTCCTATACATATTATACCCTTTGTGAGCATTAGAATAGGAACAATGTCAACCATTAATTCAAAGGGGGTTTTTACTATAAAACTATGGAGGTGGGCGCCCACGCCTTATTATACACACCATAACTTGAGTAATATAAATTTACTCTTGCCTATCTTTGTTGTTCTCTTTAGCTTTCCATTAAACACCTTATATGCAGGCTTGTCTAGCAGTAGCTTGGGTGTTTGTGCACCAATTGAATTGAAGGCTAATGTGGGAAGTTGGATGAGTCCATTCCTAGGTCTTAGAGCCTTATGAGTCAAAGCTTAAGTCTCAACCAATGACACATGTGTCATGGTTTATAAGATGACCTTGGCCTAAAGGTTCTCTCCGAGTCGATGAGTAGTTTCAATTCTAGCGAGATAGGTTCAATAGCTAGGGAGTTAGGCCTTAAGGCCTACTAGAGGCTTAGGTCATGAGGAACTAGCCTTTTTTAGTGGTATGGGGAGTGATCAAGACTTTAGAGGCTTAGGCATAGTGTTCAAGTCCAGTAGAATTAAGCCAAGCCAAGGTGTAGGTGCTGGTGAGTGATGCACGAGCACACAATCAGACCCAGCTATGGGCATTGATGATCGAGGTACGAGTGTATAGTTAGATGTAGGTGTGGGCACATTTGAACATAATCCTAAGAGGATCAGATTTGTGGGCTTCTAGAAGGCCCAATACTATAGCATAATTTTTGACAAGCTGGAATTATGTTAAGCACTTGACTTTTGTAGGCTAACTTAGGCAAACAGAGTCAATTCCCTATCCAAGGTTACACGAAGTTTGGCTTAAGATTGGAGCATGTGACGTATGCATCGAGGATCACTTGGTGTTGATGGTGATCGAGGGGTAGGTAAGTGCTATGGGTGGGAAGGTTCATGGTACACATGCCACACCAAGTGCCAGCATCTACTAAGAGGAGTTTGAGGCAACAACCTGCACCAAGAGCCCACTTGCACTATCAGTGGTTGAGGTAAGTGCCCATACCAAGTGCTAGCATTTAGGATGGTGTTCAAGGCAACATCCCACACCGAAGGCCAACATCTACTAATGGTGTATGGGGCAACAATAGGCTAGCATCAGTCGATGGTATTGGATGCTATTGCCTACACCAACCAAGGGCCACATGCTGTTGATGGTGTTTCAAGCAACAACCTACACCAGGGGCTAGCGTACACTGATGGAGTTCAAGGTAAATGCCCACACCAAGGGCAAGGCTATCATTATAGCAACTGCCAAAGACATTTAATTGTAGTTTACTTGATGGCTATAACAAATACTCGACTGAATCAATTGCAATGGAGAACACCATTCATCCCTAACCCTAGAAAGGTGTGGTGTAAAAAAATGAAGTAAGAGGACTTCGATGGGTGTGGTAGGGAAAGGGACAAATTGAAGCGATAAAGGGTTGAATCTTAATGGATACGGTAGCAATGCTATTGTACCACATACAATATCCCATCACGTATTTAAGTCATCTATAAAGGATTCTACCTACCACTTAATGGGAATTGAGCTCCAAGAAGGCCCATATGACTTGTTCAACGTGGGGGCTGTACTTAGGACACATGCCTTGGGGGCATTGGCCCCTACTGTGGGTCAACATTTGGGTGATAGGCACATGCATCACTTCTAGCCTAGATTTTGACTTGAAGGCATTTGGTTATAGTCCAGTACATGGTAGCTTTGTGCCTTTGGCTTTTCAACCAAGTGTGATGAGCTATTGTGCGAATCAACGATTGTTTTCATTCTAGGTTGAATTACTATTGTGACACTACAATCAGTAAGGTAAATCTAACCTATTTCATGACAGTCTAAACCTAGTTCATGTTCTCAGTGGTTGGTGAACAATCCAACACTTGGTGAATTTTGCTTCATAATGATTGAAAAAGCTGACATTGAAGGATCAAGAAGCAAAGTCACTATGAATGCTTGGTTGCCACAAGCCAATTATCCGTGTGGTTTCTAACACTTCTAGCTTCAAATTCTGATGGTTTAAAGGATTGATAGGCCATGTTTTCATAGTTTGTATTTGTACTAGAAATCAAAATCAAATGAGCTTTTACCCTTTTATTTTGCATGAGATTTCTATTCTCATTGAGCTCATCTTAGGACACTTGCATTATCTTTTAACATATGTGCCACCCCAACCAAACTCCCACTTGATAATGTCTTTCACCTAGATTGACTAATCAAGGCTGGCTTTGGGTTTAAAAGAAGGGGTTGTGCTCTACCTCTGATTTATAGAATAAGTAAAGCAATATTAAAAGTAGTGGTATTTCAATTTCACCCGAGGGCTCTCACTTATCCTACACCTTTCAAGTTATTTCACAAAGTCAGACTAAATTCAAGCTCAATTGGGTCTTTTTTCCTCGTTGATTCTGTTAAACCCATTCCCTTGGGTGTAGTTTCGCTAGATAGTATACAAGGATAGTGGGAATCTCATTAATCCTTTCATGCGCATCAATAATTAGATGACAAGGCATTCGGCTACCTTAAGAGAGTCATAGTTACTCCCACCGTTTACCTACGCTCGGTTGAATTTTTTCACTTTGACATTCAAAACACTAGGCAAAAATCACATTGTGTGAGCATCTGTAGGGACTATTGCAATGTTTTGTTTTAATTAAATAGTCGTATTCCCTTAGTCCATACTAGTTCAAAGTTGACTATTCATTGTTTAGGGAAGGCTCTCGACCTACGCATGGTGACTTGCTCTTGCCATAGGAGTAGCTCAATAGTGCATTGATAGTCGATGGGTTCAAGAATAGGACCCCTATGCACAGCCCTCAGAGCTAATCCTTTTCTTGAGGTTACGAATCCATTTTACTGACTTCCCTTGCATACATTGTTCCATTGACCAATGGTTGTTTACCTTAAAGATCTTATGTGGTTATGAGCATGATTGGACACGGATGGCACTTGGTGCTCCAAATTTTCAAAGGTTGCTAGGGGTGCACTAGACACCAAGCAACATACGTTGCTCATCAAGCTACTGGACCCTACCTACAATTGAGTCATTTCCAGGGTGGGAAGGCTATGAAATAGAAAAGATAACTCTTTTCGAGGACCCCACCAATGTCTCTAGATTCTCTAACATTGCTGTCAATCATCATATCTCGGTTCAAAATTTTAACCTTATTCTCTTTCAAAGCTTTTGTTGGATCCACTATTAGATTATTTCCCCTATCTCTTAAGATCAACTAACCCATATGCAAGTGCCATTCACGTGGAACCTTTCCTTTCTTTGGCCTTCAAAGTTTTCATTTGAATATTTACTACTAACGCCAAGATCTACACTGACGGTTGCTCCACCCGAGCTCATGCCTCTGGTTTTACGGTGACCATGTGCCTTCTTACTCATCGAGGCTTGGCCCTTGCCCTGATAGTCGAGTATAGGTTGTGTGCTTAAGCATCATCCATTTTTAGGGCCAATTGACTCCGTAAGGTGAGTTGTTACACACTCTTTAGCAAATTTCAACTTCCATGACCATTATTTTGCTATCTTAATCAACCAACACACTTTGTGGGTTCTAGGTTAGTGCAAAGTTAGGCACCATAACTTGGCTTTTGGTTCATCCTGCATTACCAATTCTACTTACTAAAAATGGCCCACTTAGAGCTCTCAATTTTGTGGCATGGTTTAATGAAGTCGCACCGTCCTACCTATTTAAAGTTTAAGAATAGGTCAAAGGTGTTGTGGCCCCGATGCCTCTAATCATTAGCACTACCTTATGGAATTCACTAAAGGCTCCAATTATCCTAAAGAAAACTTTAGAGGGAACCAGTTATTAAATAGTTTGATTAGTCTTTCACCCTTATACCCAAGTTAGATAAACAATTTACATGCTAGTATCATTGTAGGCCTCTACCATAGTTTTCTTTGGCTTTGTCCCACTCAGGCATAGTTCCTTATCTTTTAGGTCTTTATAGGCATGCTCACACTCGAACCCTTCTTAGAAGATCAAGGTCGATCAGTAGCTCACTTATAAGGGATCCCATCAATCAGCCTTTTTCTGTTTTATAGGTTTTCTACCCCATTGACTCACACAGATGTTAGACTCCTTGCTCCATGTTTCAAGATGGGTTGTATGAGGAACCTGTAGGCCTATGTCAAGGTCATGTGAGTGTCAAGGCATGTCACATGGCATATGCTTCATTTTATAATCATGGTAACGATGTCTCCATAGGCATATTAAAAGCTTAGGTTCGGGCCACTGCCATAACCCACAATGATCCATGCCCTAGCCAAATGATGGATCGGCTATCGTTGTTCCACATTTAACCAAGATGCATCATTGGCCTCCATTTTGCTTATTTCTTGATAATTTCAAGAACTCTTTGACTCTCTTTTCAAAGTCCTTTTCATCTTTCCCTTGTGATACTTATTCTCTTAGTTTCTTGCCTATATTCAGCCTTAGATGGAATTTATTGCCCTATTGGGGCTACATACCCAAACAACCTAACTCACAGATAGTGCCTTATAGTGTGATAGGCTCTAGGCACAATAGGGCTCTTAGCCTCTCTGGCTCCCTTTTCCTGGGGACTTGGGCCTAGTCCACCACTGATGATGCTTCTATAAACTATAATTCAAATGCTGTGGGCACCCGATTCTCAAGCTGGGCTCTTTCTGGTTCGCTTGTTGTTAATAAGGGAATCTTGGTAAGTTTCTTTTTCTTTACATATTGATATGCTTAAATTCATCAAGTAATCCTATTTGACTTGGGGTTATGATGCTAGCATCAATCAAGTGATGCAAGGGGTCCAATGGGGTCTAGATGGACAACGATCATGCGTCACTGGAGTTGAAGCATGCCAAGAGCTTTACCACCAACGATCACAATGCTATCATTGTCGAGGACTCACTTTTGGGCCAACCACGATCGATAAGATCATGAGGGGTGATTTTTAACACCCTACTGTAGAGCCTAATGGGTGGGGGTTTAAAAAAGAGACAATGCATGACACCTAGGTAGACGTGCCCTTGGCCTAATGGCTTGTGGCATAACTTGCATTCAAAGACTCAATGGTTCACGGGATTCTACAATTCACACCATGTATTGCATTTTAGTACATTCTTCATCGATGTAAGAGTTGAGATATCCGTTACTGAGAATTGTTTTGGTTTTTCATGAAAAAAAGAGTCATGATGCCGCCCATGTATGCACCATGAACAGGATGGAAAAGGCACACTTGCTATTTTTCATTATGGTTCCCTAGGGTGATTGGTGCCAAGGGTTCTTTATTCAACCATAAGCAATGAAACTAATAGTTTCACCCGTTTAGGAAGCAAAATGAATCAATCGTCATGCACACCTAAGGCAAGAAAGGGCTTGAGGCACGAAGGTACCCTTACCCCCATAATGTTTTGTTAGTGCATTGTCATTCATTAAGCAATTTTCAATAATGATCTTTTCACAAGTTCACATACAAAAACCTTGTTATGACTTTTCATTCCTCTAAATGTAAGGTTTGGTGGACTTCTCGAGACATCGTGGGCAATGAACTATCTTGTTGCCATGATCCAAACACTTTATCAGACTATTCAATTAGTAGGAGTGATGGGTGGTGTGTACAAAGGGCAAAGATGTAGTCAGTGTGAGATGATGACTCACGCCAACTAGGAATTCCTCTTTGAAGACCAATAATTGAAATGATCTATCACCATGATGATGAAATTTCAAATATTACTTGGGCCTATCAACCAAGGCTATATGTCATAGGTTGAGACTCAGGCTCTGACTTGTGCAACTCTAAAACCCAGGAATTGACTTATTCGGTGTCTTAAAGTAGCCTTTAACTAGATCAATGCATGGACACTTGAAACTCCAAGGCTAACCATCTTAATCTACTACTAGACAAGGTTGCACACAAATTGCTTAATGGAAAGCTAAAGAGAACAACAGAGATAGGAAGGAGTAAACTTGTATTATTCAAGTTGTGGTGTGTATAGTGAGGGTGGGGGGCTTCTCTTATTTATAGCTAAGGCCCCCTTGAACCAATGGCTGACATAGTTCTTATCCTAGGGCTTACAAAGCATCTAATATATATAGGACATTACAATATGATTACATTGGAGAGTTCTAATTTTACATAAACTCCATCAGAAAGGAGTTTGAATTAGCTTGGACTCTTTTTTCAGCAATATCCATGTGGGGCCCCTTTTTAGACCTATGCATGGTTTAGTTTTGCTATGCTTAGGCCTACTCACGTGCTTATGCCTAGGTCTATTTGAAAGCTATCGAACTAGATCCCCTAGCTTGAGCTCCCTAAGCTTGTTTCGATGCCCATGCACCTATTCTGGGTCATGGTCTTACCTCTAAGACCTCTATTACACCTCTAGGCCTAGTTTTCCTTACATTCTAACTTGGTCTTGATTACTTTAGAACCACTCCCTATCTTAGTGAGAACCTCTCCCTATCTCAGTGAGAACCCCTGGGCTTGGTCCTTCCTATTGACTGTGACATTCTCCCCCACTCATTTTAGCAACACCCTCATTGCTAGAGGAATGCTGCACCTGAATTGCTTGCCTCTATGCAAATCAGTTTTGTCTTCTCCCCTCGAACTAGATTTCCCAAGTGTTTGTCCCGTACCCAAATAAGTATTCTACTGGTTGTTCTCTCGAGTATCATCAACCCTGTGCTACACTAGTCCCTTTCGCCTACAGGTTTGATGTTCCTCTACTTTCTTTGAGTTGCCTATTACAAACTTTTTTTAAAGGGATCTGATTGCACTTTGGGACTAATGCTGTGGCACTCCATTACCACTTCACTGTCATCTCCTAGAGAGGTTTTACCTTTTCAACAGAGTTGAAAAGCGTTGAGCTGCATCACCTTAGGCTCCTCTTAGTGCTCATTACCACTACTACTCTTGCATACAAACAACTCCTCTACGTAGTTGATGGTTGAAGGCCTTGCACACCTCGGGCACTCCTTCACCTTATGCTAATTGTTACATAAAAAGCAACTCAAGGGCTTATTCTCCTTGCCCCTATTGATGGTAGTAGTGGCCATGCAAAATCTGGGATTTCACATAGCCTTTTCCTCCCATAAGGAACAAACACTGGTGTCTCCCCCACTTTGGTTGTTTCCCCTAAGCTTTGGAGACTTGGTGCACTAAACCTGAGCCTTTGACTCCACAACAACATTGGCCCAACTTGACTTCTGTATACCTCTTTGTTGTAGCATGGTCTTTACTCTTGGCTTTTGACCATCTAAAAACTGCCTAGCCACCACCACTTTAGGTCCTATGCCTACACTAACAACTATGGCAATTTGAAATGTAGTATGATCAACCCTGAGCCTTGCTAGCTCCTCTTGCAAGGTTGATAGCATGGCCTCTAATGCCTCATTCCATTGTATGAGCACCTCTAATACCTCATTGAAGGATCCTTCCCTATCTTTGAACCTATACCTCAATTCAACAATAGTCACATCAAACTTTTGCAATTGGGTATCTAGGGACATTACTATGTCTCTCAATCTAGCCTTTCTTCCTTCGTCTATAGGTGGGCACTTATCAAGGCCCTTACCCTGGCCTTTGGTCTAGTTTTCCTTAATAATGCCACAACCCTAAACAATTTACAAAACTAAAGAGATTACATCAACCTTTTACACATTCCAGTGATCTAGTCTTGGTCCCCATGAACCAGCATGCCTATCTATTGGCACAACACACCAACACACATATTGTCAGGCACCAATCTGCACATTCACTTTGCATTTTCAGTTAGGCACCGGTCTATACACCTACACACCATGCTTAGCACTTCTATAGTACCATAATAGTAATCGGTTGAACACCTAGTCTACACTCTTGTACACTTGTATCTTATGCACTAGGGGGCATATCACCAGCACACAAGCACAAAAATAACCTATGATACCCACACCACAAAATTGAATGCCTACACCAACACGTTAGAAACCTCTTCCAAGGTTAACTTTAGTTTCAGTAGCACACAACATTGATCACTTCAGACCAACTTTTGCTGACTCTAAACCAAATCTGAACCTGCTCTAATACCACTTATCATGGGCTAAGACTCAAGCTTTGAATTGTATGGCTCTAAGACCTATGAATTGACTCATTTGGTATGCTAGATAAGCCTTTAATTGGATAGATGCATGGCCACTCAAAACTCTAAGGCTAGTTACCCCAATCTGCTGTTAGACAAGGCTACACATAAATTGTTTAATAGAAAGCTAAAGTGAATGACAGAGATAGGCAAGAGTAAACTTGTATTGCTCAAGTTATGAAGAGTATAATGAGGTTGGGGGCACCTTTTATTTATAGCTAAGGCTCATTTGAATCAATGGTTGACATAGTTCCTATCCTAAGCTTACAAAGAGTCCAATATATACAGGACATTATAATAGAATTACATTGAAGAGTTCTAATCTTACATGGACTCTATTAAAAGGGAGTTTGAATTATCTTGGACTCCTTCTTTAGTAGTGCCCATATGGGGCCCTTTTCTGGGCTTGTGCTTGGTTTGGTTCTACCTATTCTTGGGCATACACTTGTACTTATGCCTGGGTCTGTCTGGAAGCTACTAAACCAAATCCACTGGCTTAAGCTTCCAAAGCTCATTTTAGTGCCTACGCATCCATTTTGTGTCATGGTCCTACCCTTAGGACCTCTTTTGCACCTCTATGCCTGGTCTACCTTACATATTGACTTGGTTTTAGTAGCTTTAGAACTGCTCCCTGTCTCAATAAGAACCCTTGGCTTGGTCTTTCCTATCGACAATGACATATAAACTCATTGAATACATTAGTGTAGCACGTGTGTAGCTTAGAACATCTAAGGGCATCACAAACTTGTTATTGCCACAAACTTCCTTAGCCTAAGCGGCCATAGTCCATCTAAAAGGCTAGCCATAATGGATCACCTCCTCGTAGCTACACCTGTATTCTTGGGCATACACTTGTACTTACGCCTGGGTCTGTCTGGAAGCTACTAAACCAAATCCACTGGCTTAAGCTTCCAAAGCTCATTTTCGTGCCTATGCATCCATTTTGTGTCATGGTCCTACCCTTGGGACCTCTTTTGCACCTCTATGCCTGGTCTACCTTACATATTGACTTGGTTTTAGTAGCTTTAGAACTGCTCCCTGTCTCAATAAGAACCCTTGGCTTGGTGTTTCCTACCAACAGTGACATATAAACTCATTGAATACATTAGTGTAGCACGTGTGTAGCTTAGAACATCTAAGGGCATCACAAACTTGTTATTACCTCAAACTTCCTTAGCCTAAGCGGCCATAGTCCCTTGAAGAGGCTAGCCATAATGGATCACCTCCTCATAGCTAGTTAGTAGGCTGAAGTCTCATTCGTTAATGAAATTGACTAGACAAATTGCTTCACCAACCAAGAATAGCCATGCACCACCACCTATAGAATCAAGAAAAAGCTCTCATTTTATCAATCCTTACCATGTCTAGACCTGGTAAGTTTCCTCATGTTGAGTCAAATTAAGCCACAGGCTCTACTCTTGGTGGTGCCCTTATGTTAATCCCTTTAAGTTTTAGCCTTGCGACCATACCCCCTTCGAAACCCAAAGACTTTGATTTCTCATAATGTGCTGATGGATTCCTAAAGGTAACACTGTTGATCCTTGGTTGGCATTGTTTATAGTTGAGACTAATATGATATTTGATTGTCTTTGAGCCCCCAACTTTCATTCTTGATTAATGAAAACATCATTGGTAAATGCTTTTGTAATTGTTCATCTTTCATAAATCCAAGAATTTCACCTTTTACTGTGAAATATGAATGCCCTTGACTATCCCTGTTAATCATTACTCTGATCCCAAAGGCTAACGCAATAGGACTAAAATCCTATGATGTTATCCCATGCTAATGTATACAATCTTAGGCTTGCTTTGAGCACTCTAATTTCTTCAAAGTAATAGCTTTAGAGGAATGACTCAGCTAGTTAAGGCTAGGAGTACATCACTGGCAGTAGGGATGAGTAGACTAATGCTCACCGTGAGGTAAATCGGATAACCTAACCTTAGTTCCAACTACAAGTTTTTTAATTGCAACAACATAAATATACACTATTGGAGCTAGAATTATCGCAACTGTTAGCACTAGACTTGAACTCTAATGGATCCTTATTAAGGGTTTTAGACTGTACTTATTCCAATTACCAGACTCACAAAGCCTAGTATTGTTATTTACTATTACTACCTCCTCAAGTCAGGATTGGGTAATTTGTACACTTACTACCATTTCTTAGGATTCTTCTTTGGAATCAAACCCTAATTCTCTGTTACTTGTTGCCACCATAGTAAGCCACTATCCTACCATCGAAAGTTGATAGGGCAAAAATTTGAATGATGCATCATCGATACAAAGGCCATGTGATCCGTCAAGTTATCAAGAATCATCAGAGCAATTGGAAAAGCCTAAATGCATCCCTTCCAGAAGTTAAGATTTGTTGCACGTATTAGCTCTAGAATTACTATGGTTATCTGAGTAGTAGATACCATCAAACAAACTATAAGTAATTTGTTGAGCCATTTGCAGTTTCATAGTCTGAATTAGTTTAAACTTACACATGTATGGCTTAATCTTTTAGAGAAGCATATGACTACTAGCAGGATCAATTAGGTAGCATTTTTTCGAGACATTGGCACTACATGGGCCTTAATGCACCGACTAAAAGATGAAGAGAGTTAACACAGAGCACAAGTGTCGTGCATGTCAAGAACATAAAATGCATAGCATTGGATGAATAAGGGCTGACAGCCTGTGCTTACAAAATGTTCTGCATCTAAGAGCATGATCAAACACCAATGCACCAATTTGGCCATAGAAGTTTAAGTGGCACACTTGGGACATAAGGTATATTTGAGGTTTGACCAATAGCCCTAAAAGACATAAGACCAATAAAAGATGGCAAGACATCCAGTTTCCATTGATTTAGGTATGTAGCATAGGATCTCAATTGCACCTTTAGGGTACAATGACCTCATGAAGGGAGATTGAAGAGGATGATGGGTCGATAGTTGAATGCATCGATCATGGAGTCTACCAACATGCACAACCATAGCACCACTCATATACCCATTGTGTACAAGTGGCAGAATCCATACACATCAGTCCACAACCCACCCATTCAATTACTCAACAAGCGAGCCAAGGAAATGACATATGAGGCCATGCCACAATCGTTTGGCATAAGAAAAACACAAACAAAGGCTACAGGACTACATCTACCATCCTATAAACAATAATAACATGACAACATCGATGCTTGGTCTGGTTAGGACCGCGCATGTAAACTCTATTGTCAGCAACCCAAGGGGACATTACCTAATTTAGGGACTTATTTTTGGGTTCTTGGGTAGCATCGACTACATGTGTCATGGTTCATGTACAAGTCATAAGCCAAGTGGGTTAAGAGATGTGGCTTGTCCAAGATGGTGTGGGCAAAGGACTGGGAAGGATCTAGAATAAGGTCCTAAAGGCATATACGAGGCCCAAGTGTAGATTAGGGCCTAGGCTAAGGTACAAAAGCACGGTGGGGTGAGTAGCTTAGTGTCGAGAATGAGGACTGCTCATTGGAAGGATCTAGAATGCCTCAAAAGAATGGTACAGGCAAGCAGGCACAGAAGGCTCTAGATTAGCCTATAGACAAGCTAGGTGTATGAGTGCAAAAAAGTTTAGATAAGTCTAAAGGGTAAGCATATGCATGGGTATCGAAGGTTCCAAAAAGGATTAGGGTAGGAATAGTAACAGGTACTATAGCACCTAAATAAGGAAGGCTCTGAAAGGCCCTAGCTGCATGTCGAGTAGTGACTAGACAGAAAGGTTTTAAAACCTACTAGGTGCGAGCACTAAGCGAGAGTACCTGGACACCTTTAGACCCAAGGCTTAGTAGGGAACGTAGAACAAGCTAGATTTTGCAAAGGCCTTAGTTGACCTATGAAGTGTTTAGGGATCATGAAAAGGTCTAGAAGGCCTATAAGGGCCACACACTTGGATCAATAAGGGTCATATGTGTTAGAGAGGCTCAAGTATAAATAAAGGCCATTCTTCTCATTTGTCAACAAGTTAGAAGCTACACAAATAAGAAAAACCATGTTATAGACTTAGGCATTAAGCAATTGTATATAGTATCATGTAAATAAAAGTTACAATTGCTTTAAGCCTCTTTCTAGCTTTCTCTTAAGCTCTTAGAGAGCTAATGGAGTGCATGGCAAAAGTGATCGGCAAAAAGTCAAGGAAAAGGCTAATTTAGGCTTATGGATAGTAATTTCCCACCTAAGGTTGCATGGTAGCTAGGCTTAAGCTCCCAACCTATGACACTTGCAGGGGCTTGGCCAAGCCAAGGCATTTTTGTGGTCTATAAGAAGGGAAACTTCCAAATACTCAAGAGACTTGGCTAGACCTAGCCTACGACTTTAGCTTTCACTTGCACCACCTCGAAGAGTATTTACCCGATTCAGGGACTTTGTTTATAGTTTAGGGTAACATTAATTGTAGGCATAGCCTTGAGCATAAACTTGAAATCAACATAGTCAAGGCCCTTTTCCACATGTATGCCAACTAGTTGAGGTGATGGCTGCTTATGGTTCACCATAGCAACTAGTCACCAAACAACATGCCTAGAAGGCATGCACAACCTAGATTTTGCTCTAGGGATGTTGCCATGGATGTACACAATGATAGGCCCATTGCACACACCTAGTCCCCCCATAGGGGAGAGGGGGGCCTAAACAACCACCCTCTAAAGAGCATGAGAGATTTTACAAATATGGTAGCAATAGACATTAAAGTGTTTGAAATAGCGATACTTTTTTCAAACAAGCAAATCTTGCACAAAGTGTCCATAGGTGCCGATGGTGGTCAAGGTATGTGCTTGTGTCACACCTTAGGCGGGCGCGCCAACCACATCAACCGCACCAGCACGCGAGCCAGAGGTTGAAGCCCGCAGACCAGGCATGCTGGCGGGTATTTGCACGCAAGGCCTAAGAGATGATCTCATAATGCCCGCCCAGCTTGCAAGCTAGCCCGTGAGGCTAAGGCCTGGCATGTAGGCTACCCGCACCACATCCAGAAGGGCCCAAGGTGCTGGACACGTAAGGGAAGCTTCTTAAAGCATGCAAGATCAGCAGGAGCATCCTTGGCAGATTTGGTTGACCCTAAAAATCAAGAGTTACAATCTTGATTGATTGTAATCTGTATAATCCCATGATTTTAGCCTTTATTCTAGGGATATTGCCATTAAGTGTAGCTGGAGCCTCATCTATAAATAGAGGGCTGCTCCACCTTCATTTGTACACCATCAAACACTTTTGTTTCAGTGAATATGAGAGCATTTCCAGCATTCTACCTTGTTATTCTGTTTCTCTTTAACTTGCATAATCAGCCCTTCCCATTGTTTTAGTGCCCGCACGCTTGTGTACTAGGCTGACTTAGGCATAAAAGAAGAGATTCCAAGCCTAAGGCCACACAAATTTTGAGTCTAGGGTCGAAGCCCATGAGGAGGTAGAGACTCACATTGCATCGCTAGACTCTATGGAGGAAGAGATCCAAAGTGAGCTGTAAGCTACTCTCAACAAAGGCATTGACGTGATCACCCAGAAGAATAAGGCCTTGGAGGCTGAAGTGTTGACCTTGCGCGATGGCATGGAGGTGATGCGCTAGCGGATGGAGGAACTTACTAGTGAGCTTGTTATTTACAAGACTGCCATTAGGAATGGCATATTTGTTGGAGTGTCCAAATCTAGATTGGATGTCCTCAAGCCTAAAGAGTTTAAGGGGACTAGGGCAGCCAAAGAAGTAGACAACTACCTATGGGGTATGGAGCAGTACTTCCAGGCCATGGACATGCAAAATGAGGTGATAAAGGTAAGCACCACTATTATGTATCTCACTAATGTAGCCTTATTGTGGTAGAGGTGCAGGTTTGATGATGTCAAGCGTGAGAGCGCCAAGATTGGAACCTGGGAAGAGTTTCAAAAGAAGTTCAGAGAATAATTTTACCTAGAGTATTCTGATGATGAGGCACGGGCAAAGTTACGTAAGTTGAGCCAACAAGGGGACGTAAGGGAGTATGTCTAAAAATTCTCTGAACTGATGCTACAAATCTCAGATCTAGGTGAGAAGAACACCTTATTTGCTTTCATGGATGGGCTAAAGCTGTGGGTAAAGCATGAGCTACAACGGAGGGGAGTTCATGACTTAGCTAAAGCCATGACTACTGCTGAGGCCTTGAAAGAGTTCAAGCCTCTGAACAAGTTTGAGTCTACCAAGCTTAAAGGTAAGGGCAGGGACGATAGCGATCAGAAGAAACAGTTCAAGGGGAAGGATCATGATCGAGAGTCTAAGGATGGAGACTGAGACCGTTCAACCAAGGATGGCGAGAGGAAGCCACCAACAGGCAAGTGGAAAACAAAAGGGGACTGAGAGCCACTAGCATGCTACCTATGTGGAGGGAGCCGCATAGCACGCAATTGCCCGTAGAAAGGCAAGTTGGCTACTGTAGACAAGGAGTCTGACAAAGAGCCAGAGTCAGGGGCAGTAACGCTTAGGTCGTTAGTGCTCAATGTTGTCCAGAGTATGGGGAGCCGTAAGCCAAAAGGCTTGATGTTTACAGATCTGATGGTTGTGGGTCAGAAGGTGAGTGTACTGGTGGACACATGTGCCTCACATCTTTTTATTTCAGGTGATGGAGCCCGAAAGCTCAAACTAAAGGTGCAAAAAGGGACTGGTACCATTAAAACGGTGAACTCTAAGGAAGTTCCAGCCATTGGAGTAACACGGGGAGTGGAGTTACAGCTTGGAGACTGGAAAGGTAAGGAGACCATAGAGGTAATACCCCTTGACGACTATGAGTTTATGATTAGGTTGGATTTCCTTGTTTTGATTAATGCCCTTCTTGTGCCTTTGTCGATTGTGTTTGCATCTTGGATGCACGGTGCCAATGCCTAGTACCATTGAAGAGAGGGTCTGGAGTTGGCTCGAGGGTGGTGTCAGCCATCCAATTTGCCAAGGCGGTAAGCAGAGAAGAAGACACCTTTTTAGCAGCCCTGAAATATGATGAACCAATGGAGAAGGAGATCGAGTCACCCTTGGAGGTGTTAAAGGTGCTGAAGACCTTTAGTGATGTGATACCCGTAAAGCTACCTAACCAGCTACCACCTAAGAGGGAGGTAGACCATAAGATCGAGCTAGAGTCTGAGGCCAAGCCACCGCTAGAACCCCTTATTGAATGTCCCCACTAGAATTTGAAGAGTTAAGGAAGTAGCTCAAAGAGTTAGTTGATGTTGGCTTCATCAGGCCATCGAAGGCACCATATGGTGTATTAGTTCTATTCCAGCACAAGCATTTTACGAAATTGGATTTTAGATGGAGTACAAGCCAGGACGAGCAAACCTAGTGGCAGACACCTTGAGTAGAAAGGCTAACCTTGTTACCATTAGCCAACCAGAGGGGTCACTAGTGCGATGCATCAAAGAGGGACTTACGCATGATCCTATAGCCAAGGTTCTTATGGAGCATGCCCAGCAAGGTAAGACTAGGTGGTTTTGGATACAGATGGCTTGTTGTACACCAGGGGCAGTAGACTATTTGTGCTGCAGCACGAAAAGCTCCGTAAGGAAGTTTTACAAGAGTGTCATGATTCAAGGTGGGCTAGACACGTAAGAGTGAGTCGTACCTTGGTGCTGATTGAGGACCAGTACTATTAGCCGCACATGAGGGATGATATGGAGGCTTATGTGAAAACTTGTCTTGTGTGCCAACAAGACAAGGTGGAGCTCAAGAAACTAGACGATCTCTTGGAGCCATTGCCAGTGCTAGAGCGACCATGGGAGAGTGTTTCTCTGGACTCATATAGTCGGTCTACCCAAGACAGAGGGGTTTGGAAGCATCATGGTAGTGGTGGATAGGTTTTCCAAGTACAGAATCTTCATTCCAACAACCAAAGAGTGCCCAATTGAGGAGGCAACTCGATTGTTCCTGAAAAACATGGTTAAGTACTAAAGAGTGCCAAGGACCATTGTTAGTGATTGGGACAGGCGTTTCACGGGTAGGTTTTGGACTGAGTTGTTCAAGCTGTTAGGGTTAAACTTGAACTTTTCCACCAGCCTATATCCGTAGACTGATGGGTAGACAAAACGAGTGAATGGACTATTGGAGGTCCACCTTAGGCACTATGTGAGTGCCAAACAAAGGGACTGGCCAAAGCTACTAGATGTTGCGTAGTTTTCCTACAACTTGTAAAGGAATGAGGCAACAAACTAGAGCCCATTTGAGGTTGTGACAGGGTAACAACCACTAACACCTGGTTCAATTACTGCAGGTTATATAGGGTCGAATCCAATAGCATACAAGTTTGCCAAGGCATGGTAGGAGCAAATTGACTTGGCCAGAGTTTGTCTACACAAGACGACCAAGAGGTTAAAGAAGTGGGTAGACCAGAATAGGCGGGACATGCAGTTCTAGGTTGGAGACTTGGTGTTGGTGAAGCTGCATCCCATTGTGCACCATAAGGGGCTGCACAAAGGTCTAGTTCGACAGTATAAGGGACCTTTTCGAATAGTCAAGAGGGTAGGCAAGGTTGCCTACAAGCTGGATATGCCACCCAAGTCGAGGGTACACTCGGTGTTTCATGTAAGCATGCTCAAGCCATTCTATGAAGATGAAGGAGATCCAGGACAGGCATAATCGAAGCGTGTGCCATTGAAAGTAAGGGCCTTATATGAGAAGGAGGTCCACAGCATCATAGCTGACCAAGAGGTGAGACGAAAGAACTATTAACCAAGACAATAGTACTTGGTACGCTGGAAGAGACTTCCAGACAGTGAGGCAAGATGGGAACCAGTAAAGGATTTATGGCAGTTTGAGGACCAGATCAAGCAGTACCATGTAGAGGACATAATGAAAGTGTTGCACAATCAGGTAAGGGAGAATGTCGTGCCCTGGACGGGCGCGCCAGGCACATCAGGCGCGCCAGCACATGAGCCAAAGATTGAGGCCTGCAGACTAGGCGCGCTGGCGAGAATTTACTCACAAGGCCTAGGAGATGAGCTCAGAACACCCGTCCAGCTTGCAGGCCAGCCCGTGAGGCCAAGGCCTGGCATGCAGGCTATTCGTACCACATCCAAAAGGGCCCAAGGTGCTAGACACGTAAGGGAAGCTTCTGGAAGCATGCAAGATCAGCTGGAGCATCTGGCAGATTTGGTTGGCCCTAGAAATCAGGAGTTACAATCTTGATTGATTGTAATCTATATAATCCCATGATTTTAACCTTTATTCTAGAGATATTGCCTTTGAGTGTAGCTGGAGCCTCAACTATAAATAGAGGGCTGCTCCACCCTCATTTGTACACTATCAAACACTTCTATTTCAATGAATACAAGAGCATTTCCAGCATTCTGCCTTGTTGTTCTGTTTCTCTTTAACTTGCGTAATCAGCCTTTTCCATTGTTCTAGTGCCCGCATGCTTGTGTTTTAGGCTGACTTAGGCATAAAAAAGGAGATTCCAAGCCTAAGGCCGCATAGATTCTGAGTCTAAGGTTGGAGCCTGTGACACTTGCACCAAGGCCTAGTATATGCCAATGGTGTTTGACGCAACTGGTCGTACCAAGGGCCAATATGTGCTAATGATGTTCAAGATAACTACCCACATCAAGGGCTATTTTTTACTGATGTTGATCGAGGCATCTACCATACCAAGGGCCAGCATATGCCAATGATAGTTGAAGCAAGTGCCTATACCAAAGGCTAGCTTGTGTTGATGATGATCGAGGTATGTGCCTACACCATGTGCCAGCATGTGCCGTTAATGATCGAGACCTTGGTTGAAGTTTGATTCTAAGCCATAATGCACATGCTGGGCTCAGGCATGTGATGGTGCTACATTTTTGTCTATGGCACCATCGTCAAAGCATCACCAGAGAACCTGATCAATAACATTAGGGATCTAGTGATTAGGGGTAGGGGCTAAAGGGTGTGCACATATGATGTGTGATGGGTGCTAGTCTTTAGCCTTTGTATTGGCCCCCTATCTCCCAAAGAACCTTGAAACTCACACCTTTTTAATGAGTATAAGAGGTTTTATAGGTTTGTAGACAGCAGCCATTCAAGTGTCCAAAATAGGTATACTTTTTTCAAATGGCCACAAAATCTTTTACACTTTGATTTTTTAGCTAAATTTTTTTTAGATGCTAAAAAAAATACAAGGATCTCATACACCAAATTTGGGGCTAAAACTCCTTCTAAAAAAATTTCAAAAAATCTTGAATCTTGAAAATTTCTAAAAATTGTGAAAAATAAAAAATGTGTCATCTTGCCATGAAACTTCACATGAAGGCTTAAGGGACCATTATATGAATTTACAAGCCATAAAAATGGCATTGGCATGGCAAAAATATTAAGACATGCCTAAACCCACCTACTACCAGGTCATGGTACGTATGGTGCATAGCCTAGGCCCAGGATACACGCGCATGATACGTGATATAGCACGTGTCGATGGTGTTTGAGGGAACTACCTACACAAAAGGCTAGCATGTATTAATGGTGGTCGAAGTATATGCCAAGATAAAGGGCTAACAAGTCTTGATAGTGGTCGAGGTATGTGTATGCATCGAAGGTCATTCAATGCCAATACTGGTTAAGGCATGTGCATGTGTCATGGCTTGGAAGTTGCTATAAGCCTAAGAGTTCTCTATGAATTAAAGAGTAGTTCCAGTTCTAGCATGATACGATCTGACAACTAGAAAGACTAAGCATTGAGGCCTACTGAAGGTTGACGTCATGAGGAATTAGTATAGAACAATGGTATAGGTAGTGATCAAGACTCTAGAGGCTCAGACACAATGTTTAGGTTTAGTAAAATTAAGCAAGGCCCTAGTGCAAGTTCTTGTGAAAAATGCATGGGCACATAGCAAGACCCAGGCAATGGCCTTGATGATCAAGGTATAGGCACATGGTCAGACCCAAGTGCAAGCACACCTAAACATAGTCATAGGAGGATAAGATTTTGGGGCTTCTGGAAGGCCTAGCACTATAGCATAATCTTTGACAAGCTAGAATTATGCTAAGCACTTAAGTTTGTAGGCTAACTTTGGTACATAGAGTCAATTCCTTATCTAAGGCCACACAGATTTTGGCTTAAGACTGAGCCTATAACACATACATCGAGGATCATTTGGTGTTGATAGTGCTCGAAGGGCAGACAAGTGCCTTGGGAGGGATAAAAGAGTGGTAAAAGGTTCATGGTACACATGCCATACCAAGTGCCAACATCGACGATGGTGTGTGAGGCAACAACCTATACTAAAGGCCAGCATTTATCGATGGTGGTCAAGGCATGTACATGTGCCAAGGGTCATTGGGTGCCAACGGTGGTTGAGGCATGTGGATGTGTCATAGTCTGTAAGTTGGTCTAGGCCTAGAGGTTCTCTCGTAGTCGATTAGCAATTCTAGTTCTAGCAGGATGGGGTTTGATAGCTAAGGAAACCAAGCGCAGGTATGGGTACTAGTGAGTGCTTACATAAATTTACAAGCCATAAAAATGGCATTGGCATAGCACAAATATAATGCGCTAGAACCCACCTATTACCCAATCATGGTGCAAATGGTGTACAATTCGAGCCCAGGATACTTATGCATGGTGCATGGCCTAGCATGTGCCAATGGTGTTTAAGTAAACTGCCCACACAAAGGGCAAGCATGTGCCGATGGTGGATGAAGCATGTGCCAAGACCAAGGGCCAACCTATCCTAATAGTGGTCAAGGCAAGTGCATGTGTCATAGTCCATAAGCTATTCCAAACCTAAGGGTTCTCTTTAAGTCAAAGAGCAGTTCTAGTTCTAGCAAGATAGGGTTTGATAGCTAGGGAAAAAGGTCTTGAGGCCCACTAGAGGCCCAGGTTATGGGAAACTTGCCAGAATATTGGTATGGGCATGGTGTTCATGTTCAGTAAAGTTGAGCCAAGCCTAAATGCTAGCATTGGTGAGCACTTATATGAATTTAAAGCCATAAAAATGGCATTAGCTTGACAGAAATATGAAGATGTGCCTAAGCCCACCTATTGCCCTATTGTGGTGTGTATGGTGCATGACCCAAGCCCAGGATACCCATACATGATGCATAGCTTAGCATATATTGATGGTGTTAAAGGCAACTACCTACCTTAGGGCTAGTATGTACCAATGGTGGTTAAAGCATGTGCTGTGAAAAATGGTTGAGTACCCTTTTATGAAGCATTAATAGTAGTTTGCTAGACCTAGGAATAACCTTAACTCTGTGACCTTGGTTGGTGGTTCCCACTTTTGGATTGCATGGACCCTGTCACCATTTATCTGGATCTGGCCATTCCCTAAACATGGCCTAAGAATGAGACCTCTTATTAGGCAAATGAATACTTTCTTTTTTTACATATAGTTCATTTTTGCTTAGTACTTAGAACACTTGCCGTAAGTGATCCACATGTTCCTCAAATGATTGACTATAGATAACAATATCATCAAGGTACATGACAACAAATTGGTTAAGGAATAGCTATAGTATGTTGTTCATTAGTGTGCATAATGTCACGGTGCATTTGTCAGATCGAAAGGCATTACTAGGAACTAGTACGCCCCATAGCTAGTCACACACACTATCTTTGGTTCATCACCTTTCAACTATCCTTACTTGATAGTATCCTAATCTTAGACTAGCTTGATGAACCATCGTATTCCTCTAAGCTGGTTAAACAAGTCGACAATAAGGGGAATAGGATACTTGCTCTTTACCATAAGCTTGTTTAGAGCCTAATAGTTAATGCACATCTGTAAAAACCCATTATGGTTCCATTGAAATAAGACTGGTGCACTATAAGGAGCTTTAAAAGGCTTGATGAACCTTGCATTTAAAAGCTCCTTGAGCTATCTACTTAGCTCCTCCAACTCTGAGGGTGACATCTTATACAGGGTTTTGGCTAGTGGCTTGGCATTCAGCACCAATTCAATCTTATGGTCTACCTCCCTTTTAGGAAGTAGTCTCTTGTACAATTTTATAGGCATGACAACCTTGAAGGACTCTAACACCTCCAAATAAGTGTTGTCCTTTAGTTCTTAAAGCTCATCCTCCTTTAGGGCCATTAAAATAGGGCTCCTCCTTTCACACGCCCTTGGCGAGCTAGATTACGAATAGTACCTTGGTTTCAGTCCCTTGCTCTTGTTTCATTAGGACAATGCATTGGCACCAATGGTCCAAGATGCAAATCATCTAAGATGCAAATGCAATTGGTGAAGGGAACAAGGAGTTATTGATCCTTTAGAGGAAATCTAAATTGATAACAAACTCATAGTCATTGAGAGGGATTACTTTAATGGATTCCTTACTTTTCCATGCTCCAAGTTATAGCTCGACTCTTTATGCCATGCCCCTGATCGAAACGTCTTTAAAGTTCATGATCTTAATCCATCCCACCCCTTCTCAACCTTTAACCCCAGTATCTTGGCCCCTCCTTCTAACATGAAGAGATCAAATGTACTTGTGTCCACCAAGGTATTCAAGCATTTGCCTACAATTGAGATTTTGTCAAACATGAGCCCTTTTTTCTTATGCCCCTTATTTGCTAATATAGAACTTAGCATGATCAAACAAAGCTTTAGTCCCTCCTTCTTCGGTTGCTCTTTATACCCTTTGATGATGGCCATGAGCTTGGCTCTATTAGGATAATCCTTGGCTCAGTGTTGACTATTACATAGAAAATAGGTCATGGGTCCATCTTTGGTCATTGACTGTTTATCTTTTTTCTTGTGTCCCTCATTGGAAAACTTCCATTTGTGCATTAGTGTCTTACCATTGCTACTCTTGTTCTAGTCCATAAGCTAGTCTTGGCCTAAGGGTTCTCTCTAAATCGAAAAGTAGTTCTAGTTCTAGCAGAACAAGGTCTAACAGCTGAGGGGATCAATCCTTAAGGCCTACTAGAGGCCCAAGTCATGGGGAACTAGCCTAGAATAGTTTTGGGTAGTGATCAAGACTCTAGAGGCTCAAACACAATGTTTAGGTTTGGCAGAATTGAGCCAAGCCCAAGTGCAGGCACTGGTGAGTGATGTACAAGCACACTGGTGAGTGATGTACAAGTAGGTGAGGGCACTAATGATCGAGGTGTGGGCAGATAGTCGGACCTAGATGCAAGCACACATAAACATAGTCCTAGGAAAATTAGATTTGAGGGCTTCTAGAAGACCTAACACTATAGCATAATCTTTGACGAGCTAGAATTATGCTAAGCACTTGAATTCGTAGGTTGACTTAGGCACATAGAGTTAATTTCTTGTCTAAGGCTACTTGGGGTTTGGCTTAAGATTGGGGCTTGTGACACGTGCACTGAGTGTTATGAGGAGCCGATGGCGCTCGAGGGGCAGACAAGTGCATTGGGAAGGATAAAAAAATGGTGGAAGGGTCTTAGTACATATGTTGTACCAAGTGCTAGCATCTAAGGATGGTGTCAAAGGTAACAACTCGCACCAAAAACCAACATGTCTCGATGGTGGTTGAGGCATGCGCATGTGTTACAGTTTACATGCTAGTCTAGGCCTAAAGGTTCTCTCCGAGTCAAGAAATAGTTCCAGTTCTAGTGGGATAGGGTTCGATAGCCATGGGGACCAAGCCTTAAAGCACATTGAAGGCTTAGGTCATAGGGAACTAGCCCAAAATAGTGATACGGGTATTCATCAAGACTCTAGAGGCTTGGACAAGGTGATCAAGTTTGGCAGAATTGAGTCAAGCTCAGGTGTGAGGCACTAGGGAGTGCTTATATGAATTTAAAAGCTATAAAAATGTCATTGGCTTGGCAAAAATATGAAAATGTGCCTAAACCCACCTACTGCCTAGTTGTGGTGTGCATGGTGCATTGCCCAAGCATAGAATACCCACACATGATGAGCAGCCTAGCATGTGTCGATGGTGTTCCTGGGAAATACCCACACAAAAGGCCAACATGTCCCAATAGTGGTCAAAGCATGCACCAAGACCAAAGGCCAACATGTCTTGATAGTGGTCAAGGCATGTGCATATGTCATGGTCTATAAGTTGATCCAAGCCTAGAGGTTATCTTTGAGTTGAAGAGCAATTCTTGTTTTAGTGGGACAAGGTCTGACAACTAAGGGGGACCAAGCCTTAAGGCCTACTAAAGGTATAGGTCGAGAAGAACTAGCCCAGAATAGTATTATGGGCAGGACTAAAGGCTTAGGTACATTATTCATGTTTGATATAATTGAACTAGGCCTAGATGCAAGTGTCATGCCTTGGGTGGACGCACTAGGCACATCAGGTGCACCTGCATGTGCACCTGAGGTTGAGGTCTGTGCACTAGGCACATTGGCGGGAGTTAGTGCACAAGGCCTTGGAGGAAAGGCCAAAATGCCTACATAGCCTGCAAGCCAACCCGCAAGGCCAAGGTCTGGCCTACATGATGTCCACACCACATCCAGTAGGGCCCAAGATGAGAGATACGTAAGGGGATCTTCTAGAGGATCACAAGATTAGCAGGAGCCTTCTGGTAGATCTGGTTGACCCTTAAAATCAGGAGATAGAATCTTGATTGATTGTAATCTTTGTAATTCCTTGATTTTAGCCTTGATTCTAGAGATTTAGCCATAAGTGTAGCTGAAAGCCTCAACTATAAATAGAGGGCTACTCCACCCTCATTTGTACACCATCATACACTTTTGTTTCAATGAATACAAAGCATATTCTAACACGTTATCTTATTTTCCTATTTCTCTCAAACTTGCATATTTAACCCTTCCCATTGTCCTAGTGCCTGTACGCTGGTGTTTTAGGCTGACTTAGGTTACAAGGAGGTGATTCCAAGCCTAAGGCCGCATGAATTTTAAGTCTAAGGTTAGACCCATAACAGTTGGTATCAAACAAGTTCAGTTATATGTGTTTGTGTTATTCAAGTTAGATCATAGTCGAGAAGATGGTATCCCAGAATGATATTGCTAGCTAATAACCAGAGGCCCAAGAGCAGGGGTATGGAAGAGGTAAGAAGGCCAACTTGAGAGACATCTGGTCTACCATGGATAGTAGGCTAGCCAAAATAGAGGTGAACGTGGGTGACATGCAAGAAAAGCTTGAGGATGTGGAGACTCATATTGAAGCACTAGACTCCATGAAAGAAAAGCTCAATGGTGAGTTGCAAGCTACTTTCAACAAAGACATGGATATGATCACCTAAAAGAATGAGACCTTAGAGGCTGTGGTGGAGACCATGCGTGATGGCATGGAAGCTATAAGCAAAAGGATAGAGGAGCTCACCAGCGAGCTCATTGCTTGCAAGACTACCATTCGAAATGGCATGTTTGCTGAAGTGTCTAAGTCCAGGATGGATGTCCCTAAGCCTAAAAAGTTTAAGGGAACTAGGGCAGCCAAGGAAGTAGACAACTACCTATGGGGTATGGAGTAGTACTTCTAGGCCATGGGCATTCAAGATGAGGCAATAAAGGTAAGCACCATTGCTATGTATCTCACTGATGTAGCCTTATTGTGGTGAAGGCACAGGTGTGATGATTTTAAGCGTGAGAGCACCAAGATTGGAACCTGGGCAGAGTTTCAAAAAAATTCAAGAAACAATTTTACCCATAGTATGTCGATGATGAGGCACGGGCAAAGTTGAGCAGGTTGAACCAGCAAAAAGACATAAGGGAGTATGTCCAGAGATTCTCTAAATTGATGCTACAGATCTCAGATCTAGGCGAGAAAGATGCCTTATTTGCTTTCATGTATGGGCTAAAGCCATGTGTAAAGCATAAGCTACAACGGAGGGGAGTTCATGACTTGGCTAAAGCCATGACTACTGTTGAGTCCTTGATAGAGTTTAAGCCTCTGAACAAGTTTGAGTCTTCCAAGCCCAAGGGTAAGGGCAAGGATGAGAGGGACCGAAAGAAGCAATCCAAGGGGAAAGACCGTTATCAAGAGTCCAAAGATGGGGACTGAGACCGTTCAACCAAGGATGACGAAAGAAAGCCACCAGTAGGCAAGTGGAAAGCAAAAGGGGACCGAAAGCCACTAGCATGCTACCTATGTGAAGGGAGCCACATAGCATGCAATTACCCATAGAAGGGCAAGCTGGTTGCTATAGACAAGGAGTCTGATGAGGAACCAAAGACAGGGGCAGCAAAGCTTGGGTCGTTTGTGCTTAATGCTATCCAAATAAAGAGAGCCACAAGGCAAATGGCTTGATGTTTGCGGATTTAATGGTTACAAGTTAGAAGGTGAGAGTACTGGTGGACATAAGTGCCTCACATCTTTTTATTTTAGGTGATGGAGCATAGAAGCTTAGACTAAAGGTGTTGAAAGAGATTGGTACCACTAAAATGGTGAACTACAAAGAAGTTCCAGCCATTGGAGTAACGCGGGGAATGGAGTTGCAGCTTGGAGACTAGAAAAGCAAAGAGACCATAGAGGTAATACCCTTGACAACTATAAGTTTATGATTAGGTTGGATTTCTTTGTTCAGATTAATGCCCTCCTTGTGCTTTTTGCCAATTGTATTTGCATCCTGGATGCACGGTGCCAATGCCTAGTGCCATTGATGAGAGGGTCTAGAGTTAGGTCATGGGTGGTGTCAGCCATCCAATTTGCCAAGGCGATAAGCAGAGAATAAGACACCTTCTTGGTAGCACTGAAATATGAGGAGCCAAGGGAGAAGGAGATCGAGTCACCCTTAGAGGTGCTAAAGGTGCTGAAGACCTTTAGTGATGTGATGCCCGCAAAGCTGCCTAGCCAGCTACCACCTAAAAGGGAGGTGGACCACAAGATCAAGCTGGTGTTCAAAGCCACCAGCTAGAGCCCCTTACCAAATATCCCCACCAGAATTAGAGGAGTTAAGGAAGCAGCTCAAAGAGTTAGTTGATGCTGGCTTAATCAGGCCATCGAAGGCACCATATGCTATATCGGTTCTATTTCAATGCAAGCATGATGGGTCATTACGGCTGTGCATAGACTACCAAGCTTTGAACAAGCTGACCATCAAGAACAAATATCCTATCCCACTCATTGCGAACTTGTTTGACCAACTTAGGAGCCCAAGGTGGTTCACCAAGCTGGATTTGAAGTCGGGCTACTACCAAGTCAGGATTGCAGAGGAAGATAAGCCCAAGACAGTATGTGTCACTTCGTATGGTTCATATGAGTTCCTAGTCATGCCATTTGGACTTACAAATTCCCCAGCAACATTCTGCACCCTTATGAATAAGGTACTTTAATCGTTCTTTGATCGGTTTGTTGTGGTTTATTTGGATGACATTGTGATCTATAGCCAGACTTTGGAGGCATGTAGACCACTTGAGACAGGTGTTCGAGGTGCTGTAGGTGCACAAGCTATTTGTCAAGAGGGAGAAGTGCTCGTTTGCCCAGTAAGAGATCCCATTCCGAGGCCACATAGTAGGAGGTAGCAAGATACGCATGGATGAAGGCAAGGTGCATGCCATCCTAGAATGGGAACTGCTAGCCAAGGTCACTGAGTTGAGGTCATTCCTTAGGTTGGTTAACTACTACAGGTGCTTCATCAAAGGTCACTCAACAATAGCCACGCCATTGACTGACTTACTCAATAAAGGGAGAGCATGAGAGTGGAGTGTAGGGTGCTAAGAATCCTTTGATAGGTTGAAGTAAGCTATGATCGAGGAGCCAGTCTTGGCCTTTCTAGACCATGCCAAGCCGTATGAAGTGCATGCAAATGCATCAGACTTTGCCATAGGGGGCATGATGATGCAGGAGGGATATCCAGTCACGTTCAAGAGCGAGAAGCTGAATGAGACTAAGCACAAGTACACAGTCTAAGAGAAAGAGATGACTGTAATGGTGCACTGCTTGTGCACTTGGTGCCATTACCTGTTAGGGTCAAGCTTGATGGTTAGGACGGACAATGTGGTGACCAGTTACTTCCAGATGCAAAAAAACTATCCTTTAAACAGGTGAGATGGTAAGATTTTCCTACAAAATTTGATTTCCACATAGAGTACAAGCCAGGGCGAGCAAACTTGGTGGCAGATGCCCTAAGCAAGAAGGCTAACCTTGCTGCCATTAGCCAACCGAGGGGTCACTGGTGCCACGCATCCATGAGGGACTTACGGATGATCCTACAGTCAAGGCTCTTATGGACTACACCCAGTAAGGTAAAACTAGGCAGTTTTGGGTGCATGATGGTTTGTTGTACACCAGGGGTAGTAGACTATTTGTGCTATAGTATGGGAAGCTCTGCAGGGAAGTTTTGTAAGAGTGACATGATTCAAGGTGGGCTGGACACCCAGGAGTGAACCACACCTTGGCATTGCTAGAAGATCGATACTATTGGCCATACATGAGGGACGATGTGGAGGCTTATGTGAAGACTTGTTTTATGAGCCAATAGGATAAGATGGAGCTCAAGACACCAGGTGGTCTCTTGGAGCCATTGCCAGTGCTAGAATGACCATGAGAGAGTATTTTTCTAGACTTTATAGTCGGTCTACCCAAGGCAGAGGGGTTTAGAAGCATCATGGTAATGGTGGATAGGTTTTCCAAGTATGGAATCTTCATTCCAGCAACCAAAGAGTGCCCAGCTGAGGAGGTAGCTCGATTGTACTTGAACAGCATGGTTAAGTACTGGGGAGTGCTGAGGACCATTGTTAGTGATCGGGATGGGCATTTAACGGGCAGGTTCTGAACTAAGTTATTTAAGCTGTTAGGGTCAAACTTAAACTTTTCCACCAGCATGTATTTGTAGACCGATGGGAAGATTGAGCATCTGAATGGACTATTGGAGGTCTACCTTAGGCCTTATGTGAGTGCCACACAAAGGGACTGGCCAAAGCTGTTAGATGTCGCACTGTTTTCCTATAACTTGCAAAAGAGCAAGGCAACGAACTAGAGCCCATTTAAGGTTGTGATAGGTTAACAAACACTAACACCCAGTTTGATTGCTGTAGGTTATACAGGGCCGAATCCAGTAGCATACAAGTTTGCCAAGACTTGGCAGAAGCAAATTGACTTGGCTAGAGTCTGTCTACATAAGATGACAAAGAGGTCAAAGAAATGGGCAAACCAGAATAGGTGGGACATGCAGTTCTAGGTTGGAGACTTGGTGTTGGTAAAGCTACATGCCATTGTGTGCCATAGGGGGCTACACAAAAGCCTAGTCCAGCGGTACGAGGGACCTTTTTGAGTAGTCAAGAGGGTAGGCAAGGTTGCCTACATGCTGGATATGCCACCCAAGTTGAGGGTACACTCGATGTTCCATGTAAGCATGCTCAAGCCATTCCATAAGGATGAGAGAGATCCAGGATGGGCAGAGTCAAAGTATGCACCATTGGGAGCAAGGGCCTCATATGAAAAGGAGGTCTACAGCATCATAGCTGACTGAGAGGTGAGACAAAAAAACTACTAACCAAGATAAGAGTACTTGGTGCACTAGAAAGGACTTTCAGACAGTGAGGCAAGCTGGAAACCAGCAGAGGACTTATGGCAGTTTGGGGACCAGATCAGGCAGTACAATGTAGATGACGTAACAAGGATGTCGCATAATCAGGTGGGGGAGAATGTCATGCCTTGGACAGGTGCACCAGGCCTATCAGGTGCACTAACACGTGCACCTGAGGTTGAAGCCCGCGCACTAGGCGCACTGGCGGGAGTTAGCATACAAGGCCTTGAAGGCAAGGCCAAAATGATTGCACAGCCTGTAGGCCAACCCATAAAGCCAAGGTTTGGCCTATATGATACCCACACCACATCCAATAGGGCCCAAGATGGGAGATACTTAAGGGGATCTTCTAAAAGATCACAAGATTAGTAGGAGCCTTCTGGCAGATTTGGTTGACCCTTAGAATCAGAAGATAGAATCTTGATTGATTGTAATCTTTGTAATTCCTTGATTTTAGCCTTGATTTTAAGGATTTAACCATAAGTGTAGTTGGGAGCCTCAACTATAAACAGAAGGCTACTCTACCCTCATTTGTACACCATCATACACTTCTGTTTTAGTGACAACAAAGCATATTCTAGCACGCTATCTTGTTTTCTTATTTCTCTCAAACTTGCGTATTCAACCCTTCCCATTGTTCTAGTGCCCGGATACTGGTGCTTTAGGCTGACTTAGGCTACAAAGAGGTGATTCCAAGCCTAAGGTCGAATGAATTCTGAGTCTAAGGTTGGAGCCCGTGACACAAGCACTAGGAGTGCTTATATGAATTTATGTGCCATAAAAATGGCATTGGCACAAAATAAATATGAAGATGTGCTTGAACCCACCTACTACCTGGTCATGGTATGCATGGTGTACAACCCATGCCCAAGATTTTGGTAAGTGATGTGTGACCCAGCATGTGCCGATGGTGTTTAAGTGAACTACCCACACAAAGGGCTAGCATGTACCAATGGTGGTCGAAGCCTATGTCGAGACCAAGGCCCAACTTATCCCAATGTTGGTCTAGGCATGTGCAAACGTCACGAGCTCTAACCTTAGACTCAGAATCCATGCGGCCTTAGGCTTGGAATCTCTTTTTTTATGCCTAAGTCAGCCTAAAACACAAGTGTGCGGGCACTAGAACAATAGGAAGGGCTGATTACGCAAGTTAAAGAGAAATAGGATGAACAAGGCAGAATGCTAGAATATGCTGTGTATTCACTAAAATAAAAGTGTTTGATGGTGTACAAATGAGGGTGGAGCAACCTTTTATTTATAGTTGAGGCTTCAGCTACAATTAATGGCAATATCCCTAGAATAAAGGCTAAAATCATAGGATTATACAGATTACAATCAATCTGGATTGTAACTCTTGATTTTTAGGGTCAACCAAATCTGCCAGAAGGCTCCTGCTAATCCTGCATGCTTCCAGAAGCTTCCCTTATGTGTCCAGCACCTTGGGCCCTTTTAGATGTGGTACAGGCAGCTTGCATGCCAGCCCTTGGCCTCACGAGCTGACCTACAAGCTAGGCAGGTATTTTGAGCTTGTCTCTTAGGCCTTGCGTGCACATACCCGCCAGCACGCCTGGTCTGTGAGCTTCAACCTCTGGCTCACGTGTTGGTGCGTCTGATGTGCCTAACGCACCCGCCCAAGGTGTGACATTCTCCCTCACCTGATTATGCAATGCCCTCATTGCATCTTCTGCATGGTACTGCCTGATCTGGTCCCCGAACTACCATAAGTCATTTGCTAGTTCCCAGTTTGCCTCACTGTCTAGAAGTCCCTTCTAGTGCACCAAGTACTCTTGTCTTGGTTGATAGTTCTTTTGTCTTACCTCTCGATCAGCTATGATGCTGTGGACTTCCTTATCATATGAGGCCCTTGCTCTCAATGGTGCACACTTTGACTCTGCCCATCCTGGATCTCCTTCATCCTCATGGAACGGCTTGAGCTTGCTCACATGGAACACTGAGTGTACCCTTGGCTTGGGTGGCATATCCAGCTTGTAGGCAACCTTGCCTACCCTCTTGACTACTCGAAAAAGTCCCTCATACCTCCAGACTAGGCCTTTGTGCAACCTCTTCTGGTGCACAATGGGATGCGACTTCACCAACACCAAGTCTCCAACCTGGAACTACACATCCCGCCTATTCTGGTCTGCCCACTTCTTTGACCTATTGGCCGCCTTGTGTAGAAAAACTCTGGCTAAGTCAGTTTGCTCCTGCCATGCCTTGGCAAACTTGTATGCTACTGGATTCAGCCCTGTATAACCTGCAGCAATTGAACCGGGTGTTAGTGGTTGTTGCCCTGTCACAACCTCAAATGGGCTCTGGTTCGTTGCCACGCTTCTTTGCAAGTTGTAGAAAAACTGTGTAACATTTAGCAGCTTTGGCTAGTCCCTTTGTGTGGCACTCACATAGTGCCTGAGGTAGACCTCCAATAGTCCATTCACACGTTCTGTCTGCCCATCAGTCTGCGGATGCATGTTGGTGGAAAAGTTCAAGTCTAACCCCAATAGCTTGAACAACTTAGTCCAGAACCTGCCCGTGAAACACCCGTCCCTATCACTAATAATGGTCCTCAGCATTCCCCAGTACTTAACCATGTTCTTCAGGAATAATCGAGCTGCCTCCTCAGTTGGGCACTCTTTGGTTGCTGGAATGAAGATTCCATACTTGGAAAACCTGTCCACCACTACCATGATGCTTCCAAACCCCTCTGTCTTGGGTAGATCGACTATAAAGTCTAGAGAAACACTCTCCCATGGTCATTCTGGCACTAATAATGGCTTCAAGAGACCGCCTGGTTTCTTGAGCTCCACCTTGTCCTGTTGGCACACAAGATAAGTATTCACATAAGCCTCCACATCGTCCCTCATATGCAGCCAGTAGTATCGATCCTCAATCAACGCCAAGGTACGGCTCACTCCTGGGTGTCCAGCCTACCTTGAATCATGGCATTCTTACAAAATTTCCTTACGGAGCTTCCCGTACTGTGGCACAAATAGTCTATTACCCCTGGTGTACAACAAACCATCTTGCATCCAAAATCGCCTAGTCTTACCTTCCTGGGCATGCTCCCCAAAAGCCTTGGCTGTAGGATCATGCGTAAGTCCCTCTTTGATGCACAGCACCAGTGACCCTTCTGGTTGGCTAATGGCAGCAAGGTTAGCCTTCCTGCTCAGGGCGTCTGCCACTAGGTTCGTTCGTCCTGGCTTGTACTTTATTTGGAAATCAACTTCCGTAAGATGCTTGTGCTAGAATAGAACCGGTGCACCATATGGTGCCTTCGATAGCCTGATGAAGTTAGCATCAACTAACTCTTTAAGCTGCTTTCTTAACTCTTCTAACTTTGGTAAGGACATTCGATAAGAGGCTCTAGCTGGTGGCTTGGCCTCGGACACCAGCTCGATCTTATGGTCCACCTCTCTCTTAAGTGGTAGCTGGCTAGGCAGCTTTACGGGTATCACATCACTAAAGGTCTTCAGCACCTTTAGCACCTACAAGGGTGACTCGATCTCTTTCTCCCTTGGCTCATCATATTTTAGGGTTGCCAAAAAGGTGTCTTCTTGTCTGCTTACCACCTTGGCAAATTGGATGGTTGACACCACCTGTGACCCAACTCCAGACCCTCTCCTCAATGGCATTAGGCATTGGCACCATGCATCCAAGATGCAAACACAATCGACAAAAGGCATAAGAAGGGCGTTAATTCGAACAAGAAAATCCAACCTAATCACAAACTCATAGTCATCAAGAGGTATTACCTTTATGGTCTGCTTGTCTTTCTAGTCTCCAAGCTATAACTTCACTCCTCGTGCTACTCCAATGGTTGGAACTTCCTTGAAGTTCCCTGTTTTAATGGTACCAATCCCTTTAGTCTGAGCTTCTGGGCTCCATCACCTGAAATAAAAAGATGTAAGGTTCTTGTGTCCACCAGTACGCTCACCTTCTAACCCATAACCATCAGATCCGTAAATGTCAAGCCCTTTGGCTTGCGGCTCCCCTTACTCTAGACAGCATTGAGCACTAACGACCCAAGCTTTGCTGCCCCTGACTTTAGCTCCTCGTTAGACTCCTTGTTTACAGTAGCCAGCTTGCCCTTTTACGGGCAATTACGTGCTATGTGGCTCCCTCCACATAGGTAGCATGCTAGTGGCTCTCGGTCCCCCTTTGCTTTCCACTTGCCTGCTGGTGGCTTTCTCTAGCCATCCTTGGTTGAACGATCTCGATTTCCATCCTTGGACTCCTGGTCATGGTCTTTCCCCTTGGACTGCTTCTTTCGGTCCCTATCGTCCTGCCCTTACCCTTGGGCTTATAAACTCGAACTTGTTCAGAGGCTTGAACTCTATGAAGGCCTCAGCAGTAGTCATGGCTTTAGCCAAGTCATGAACTCCCCTCTGTTGTAGCTCATGCTTCACCCACAGCTTCAGCCCATCCATGAAAGCACATAAGGCATCCTTCTCGCCTAGATCTGAGATTTGTAGCATTAGTTCAGAGAATTTTTAAACATACTCCCTTATGTCCCCTTACTAACTCAGCCTGCGCAACTTTGTCTGTGCTTTATCATCGACATATTTCGGGTAAAATTATTCTCTGAACTCCTTTTAAAACTCTGCCCAAGTTTCCAATCTTAGCGCTCCCACGCCTGACATCATCACACCTGCGCCTTTACCATAATAAAGCTACATTAGTGAGATACATAGCAGTGGTGCTTACCTTTATCACCTCATTTTGTATGCCCATAGCCTGGAAGTACTACTCCATACCCCATAGGTAGTTGTCTACTTCCTTGGTCACCCTAGTCCCCTTGAACTCCTTAGGCTTGGGGACATCCAATATGGATTTGGACACTCCAGGAAACATGCCATTCCTAATGGTAGTCTTGCAAGAAACGAGCTCACTGGTAAGCTCCTCCATTCGCTGGCGCATGGCCTCTATGCCATGGTGCATGGCCTCTATGCCATCTCACAAAGTCAGCACTTTAGCCTTCAAGGCTCCATTCTTTTGGGTGATCGCATCCAGGCCTTTATTGAGAGCAGCTTGCAGCTCACCTTGGATCTCCTCCCTCATAGAGTCTAACGATGCAATGTGAGTCTCTACCTCCTCAAGCTTTTCCCTCATGTCACCCATGGTCACCTCTACCTTGGCCAGCCTACCGTCCATGGTAGACCAGATATCTCTAGAACTCGCTTTCCTCCTTCTTCCACGCCCTATGCTCCTGGGCCTCTGGTTGTTGGTTAACAGTATCACTTTGGGATACCATCTCCTCAATCACGATCTAACCTACACAACACAAACACACAGAATTAAACTTACTCTGATACCAACTGTCACGGGCTCTGACCTTAGACTCAGAATCTGTGAGTCCTTAGACGTGGAATCTTCTCTTTTATGCCCAAGTCAGCCTAAAACACAAGCTTGCGGGCACTAGAACAATGGAAAGGGTTGATTATGCAAGTTAAAAAAAAATAGGACGAACAAGGTAGAATGTTGGAATATGTTGTGTATTCACTGAAACAGAAGTATTTGATGGTGTACAAATGAGGGTGGAGCAGCTCCAACAACACTTAATGGCAATATCCCTAGAATAAAAGCTAAAATCATGGGATTATACAGATTACAATCAATCAAGATTGTAACTCTTGATTTCTAGGGTCAACTAAATCTGTCAGGAGGCTCCTGTTGATCCTACATGCTTCCAAAAGCTTCTTTGTGTGTCCAGCACCTTGGGCCCTTCTGGATGTAGTACGAGCAGCTTGCATGCCAGGCCTTGGCCTCACGGGCTAGCCTGCAAGCTGGACGGGCATTCTGAGCTCATCTCCTAGGCCTTGCACGCACATACCCGCCAGCACGCCTGGTCTGCGGGCTTCAACCTCTGGCTCGCATGCTGGTGCACCTGATGTGCCTGGCACGCCCACCCAGGGTGTGACACAAGTGTCACCATCCACAAGCTAGTCCAAGCCTAAAGGTTCTTTTTGAGTTGACGAGCAGTTCCAATTTTAACAGTATAGGGTCTGACAGCTAAGGGGATAAAGCTTTTAGGCCTACTGGAGGCCTAGGTCATGGGGAACTAGCACAAAACAATGGTATGGGCAATAATCAAGACTCAAGAGGCTCAAGCATGGTGTTCATGTTCGACATAATTGACCAAGCCTAGGTACGGGTGCTAGTGAGTGCTTAAATGAATTTATAAGCCATAAAAATGGCATTGGCATACTATAAATTTAAAGATGTGCCTGAACCCTTCTACTACCCATTCATGGTGCACATGGTATGTGGCCTAGGCCAAGGATACTTGTATGTGGTGTAGGGCCTAACATATGCTAATGGTGTTTGAGTGAACTACTTGTAAAAAGGGCCAGCATCTGCCAATAGTGGTTAAAGCTTGTGTCAAGACCAAGGGCATGTGAATGTGTCATGGTCTGTAAGCTAGTCTTGGCTCGAGGTTCTCTTCGAGTTAAAAAATAGCTCAAGTTCTAGTAAGACAGGTCTGATAGCCAAGGGGACGAAGCCTTGAAGCTTGGTAGAGGCCCAGGTCATGAGGAATTAGCTAGAACAATGGTCTGGGTAGTGATCAAGACTCCATAGGGTCAGGCACAGTTTTTACGTTCGACAAAATTGAGCCAGGCCCAGGTGCAGGCACTAGTAACTACTTATATGAATTTACATGCCATAAAAATGGCATCAACATGGTAAAAATATAAAGATGTGTTTGAACCCACCTACTACCCAATCATGGTATATAGTTTAAGGTTAGGATACTCACATTGGGTATGTGGATCAGCATGTGCCGATGGTGGTTGAAACATGTACGAGACCAAGGGTTAACATATCCGGAAGGTGGTCAGGCCATATACATGTGTTATAGTTTGCAAGCTAGTCCAAGCTCAGGTGTTCTCTCTAAATTGAGGAACATTTCTAGTTCTAGTGAGATAGGGTCCAATAGCTAAGGAGACCATGCCTTAAGGCCTATTAGAGGCCTAGGTTGCTAGCAACTAGCCTAGAATAGTGGTATGGGTAGTGATTAAGACTCTGGAGGCTCAGGCATGATATTTATGTTCAGTAGAATTGAGCCAAGCTTAGGTTTAGGCATTGTTAAGTGCTTATATGAATTTACAAGCCATAAAAATAGCATTGGAATAGCAAAAATATGAAGATGTGCAAGAGGCCACCTACTGGCTAGTCATGGTGTCCTTGGTGTACAGCCTGAGCCTAGAAAACTAGTGCATGGTGTGCAACCTAGCATATGCCAATGGTGTTTGAGGAAACTACCCATAAAAAAGGCCAGCATGAGCGATAGTGGTTGAAGCATGTGCAGAGACCAAAGGCCAACATATCTCAATGGTGGTTGAGGCATGGCTTGTGTCATGGTCCACATGTTGGGCCTGGCCTAATTGTTCTCTTTGAGTCAAGGTGTAATTCTTGGTCTGGCAAGACATGGTTCAATAGCTAGAAGAATAAGGCCTAGGTCATGGGTAACTAGCATAGAACAATGGTATAAGCAATGATTAAGACTCTAAAAGCTTAAGCATAGTGTTTAGTTTGGTAGAATTGAGCTAAGCCTAGGTGTGGGTGATGGTAAGTGATATGAGGGCACACAATTAGGCCCAGGCAAAGGCATTGATGATCAAGGTACAGGCACATTATCAAACTTAGGTGCAGGCATACCTAAACACAACTTTAAGAGGAATAGATTTAAGGGCCTCTAAAAGGCTAAATTCTGCAATGTAATTTTGAAAAGTTGGTATTATGCTGAGCATTGAAGTTTTGTAGGTTAACTTAGGCATATGGAGTCAATTCCCTATTTAAGGTCACACAAAGTTTGGCTTAAGACCAGAGCTCATGACACATGCTCTGAGCATCATTTGGTAATGGCACTTGAGGGGCACCTTGGAAGGGACAGAATAGTGGTGGGAGGGTCACAGTAGACATGCCACACTAAAGTGCCAGCATCTAGCTATGATGTCTAAGGCAACAACCCACACCAAGGGCCAACATGTCCCAATGGTGGGTGAGGCATGTGCATGCACTGAGGGTCATTAGGTCTAGATGGTAGTCAATGCATGTGTATGTGTCTTAGTCTACAAGCTGGTCTAGACTTAGAGTTCTCTCCGAGTTAAGAAGTAGTTCGAATTCTAATAGGATAGGGTCCGATAGCCAGAAGAACTTGACCTTAAGGTATATTGAAGGCCCAAGTTGTGGTAAACTACCCAGAATAGTGGTTTGGGCAGTGATCAAGACTCCAAAGGCTTAAGCATAATGTTGAAGTTCAGTAGAATTGAGTTAAGCCTAGGTGCAAGCATTGGTGAGCGCTTATATGAATTTATATGCCATAAAAGTGGCATTGGCATAGTAAAAATGTGAAGATGTGCTTGAACCCACCTATTGCCCTATCATAGTGTACAGGTGCATGGCCTGAGCCTAGCATACCCATGCGAGGTGCATGCCCAGCATGTGCTAATGGTGGTCAAAGCATGTGCCTACACCAATGGCCAACATATCTCAATGGTGGTTGAGTTATATGTATGTGTCACAGTCTGCAAGATCGTCCAAGCTTAAAGGTACACTTTGAGTTAAAAAGTAGTTCCAATTTCATCAGGATAGAGTCCCATAGCTAAAAGGACTAGGCCATGAGGCCTACTAGAGGCCAAGTTCATGTGAAACTAGCCCAGAATAATGGTTTAGGTAGTGATCAAGACTCTAGAGGCTCAGGCATAGTGTTCATGTTTAGCAAAATTGAGCTTGGCCTAGGTGTGAGCATTGGTGAGTGCTTATATGAATTTATAAGCCATAAATATGGTATTAGCATGGCAAAAATATGAAGATGTGCCTAAACCCACTTACTGCCCGATAGTGGTGTGCATGGTGCATGACCCAGGCCTAAGATACCCGTATAAGGTGTGTGGCCTAGCATGTGCCCTATAGTGTTTGAGGGAACTGTCTACACAAAGGGCCAGCAAATGTCAAGACCAAGTGCCAACATGTCCCAATGGTGGTAAAAACATATGCAGGTGTCATAGTCCGGAAGTTGGTCCTAGCCTAAGGGTTTTCTCCAAGTTAAGGAGCAGTTTTAGTTTTAGTAGTACAGGGTCCAACAACTAGGGAGACTAGGCCTTAAGGCCTACTAGAGGCCCAAGTCACGAGAACTAACCTAAAATAGTGGTAGAGGTAGTGATCAAGACTCTAAAGGCTCAAGCATAGTGTTTAGGTTTGACAGAATTGAGTCAAGCCTAGGTCCAACCATTGGTGAGTGATGCATAGGCATACAGTCAGATAAAAGTATGGATACTAATGATCGAGGAGTGGGCATAGAATCAAACTTAAGTGTGGACATGTTTGAACACAATCTTAAGAGGATCAAATTTATGGGCTTCTAGAAGGCCCAGTATTGAAAAGGATAATGGGTCGATAGTTTGACACATCGAGCATGGAGCCTACCAACATGCATAATCATAGCACCACTTTTATGCCTATTGCATAGAAGCAGTAGCATCCATGCACATTGGTCCATAACCCATCAAATCGATTACTTAACAAACAAGCCAAGCCTTTGTGCCATGCCACAACTGCTTGGGATGGGAAAAACATAAGCAAAGGCCATGAAGCCACCCCTGCCATTCAATAGGTAACAATGGCATGACACCACCAATGCTTTGTCTAGCTAGGGTCATAAATGCAAACTCCACTATCACTACCCTAGTGGGACATTACTTGATTTTGAGACTTGTTCCTAGGGTCTTGGGTAAGCAAAGGCATTTTTACGATCGATGAGAGAGGACCATAAGACTACCAAATACCTAAGGGACTTGGCTAGACCAAGCATGCAATTATAGCATCTGCTTGCAGCACTTGAGGGAGCTATTACCTAATTCAGGGACTTGGCTTAGGGTAAAAGGCAGCATCAGCCATAGGCACGAGCTCAAGCCCCTTTCTTACATGCATGCCAACCGGTGAAGGCCATGGGTAGTTATGTCATGGTCCATGCACAAGTCCAAAGCAAAGAGGGTCAAGAAACATAGCTTGTTTGAGTTGGTGCAGATGAAAGACCAGGAAAGATCGAGACCAAGGTCCTAAAAGCATAAAAAAGGCCTAAGTGTGCAGACCAGGGCTTAGGCTAAGGTGCGAGAGCATGGCAAGGTGAGCAGCCAAGTGCTGAGAATGGGGACTGCTTGTTGGAAGGATCTAGAATACTTCAGTAGTGTGGCACAAGCAAATAGGCATAGAAGGCTCTAAATTAGCCTAGAGAAAGGCTAAGTGCATGGGCAAAAAAGAGTCTAGAGAAGCTTAGAGGCCAGTTGGGTGCACAACACCAAAAGTTCCAAAAAGTTTTGGCACAAGAATAGTAACAAGTACTGTAATTTCTAGACAGTGCTTTGAAAGGCCCTAGCTGCTGGCAGAGTAACAACCAAACGAGAAAGGTTCTAGAACTCGCTAGGCATAGGCATTTAGTAGGAGTGCCTGGACTATTCCAAACTTAAGGCTCACCAGGGTGCCTTTAATAAGCTACATTCTAAAAAGACCTTAGCCAACCTACGAAGTGTCTAAGGGCCATGAAAGGGTCTAGAAGGCCTATAAAGGCCACACACTTGGATCTATAAGGGCCATATATGTTGGGAAGGCTCAGGTATAAATACGGCCCTTCTTTTCATTTGTAGTTAACAAGAAAAGCAATAAGAGAAAAGTAAGAGGAACCAAGTCATAGACTTAGTGTTGTTAGAGACTTAAGGATAGACATAGGAGTCATTATAAGGTCATTAGGCAATTGTACATAGCATCAAGTAATTATAAATACAATTGCTTTAACTCTCCTTCTTAGCTTTCTCGCAAGCTCCTAGAGAGTCAATAGAATGCAAGGAACAACTATTTAGCATAGAGTCAGAAAAAAGGCTGACTTAGGCACATGGATAGTAATTTCTAGCCTAAGGTGACATAGGTGCTAGGTTTAAGCCTTAGGCTTAGGACACTTGTGGGTCACCGAAGCAATTGGTCACCAGACAACATAACACGACTAGAAAGCATGCATGGCTTGGATTTTGCTCTAGGGATGTTACCATAGATGTACGCAATGATAAGTCCATCACACATCCATTTCCCCCATGGGAGGGAAAAGAGGCCCGAAAACCACCCTCAAAAGAGGATAAGAGATCTTATAGATATACTAGTAGGAGACATTAAAGTGTCTGAAATAGGGACATTTTTTTCAAGCCGGCATATCCTACACTAAGGGTCCATAGGTGTCGATGGTGGTCGAGGCATGCGCCACACCAAGGCTCAGTGTTATGGCCAGGCCCTAGTGTGTCTCGATCATGCCATGACTGGCTTTGAGCTGAGTAGTGGATGGGGCCTTGTTATTAAGGTAGTGGTCCTAGAACTGTGCATAGGCAATATGAGCTCGAAAACATGTTGTTGATAGTATGTGTCAGTGGTGTGAGTTCTAGGCCCTAAGATGCATGGGCAAGTGCAAGCCAATAAGCAAGCATCCTGGAGCTAAGTAATTAGTCAGGTGCTATTAGTAGAAGTCATGCACAAGCATGCTCAAATAGCTTGGTGGAGCAATGATTAAAAGGCTAGAAATATGGTGGCTAAAAGATAGGTCACTAGGCCTTGAGTTGGTTTAAGAAAGACCCTAAGGTGGTTAGGGAGAAAAGTGTCACCTTCTTAGACATTCTTACAGTTCTTGGTAGGATGGTTAGGAAAGCTCTTACACTTTTTATAGGGGGATGACTAGTGTCAGCTCTCCACCACCTTCTTGGCTAATGGGTAAGCAAGGGCCTGACTAGTATGAAATGAGCTATTTCGAGGCACATGTAGTGTCTAGAAAGGTAGGATCATTAGGTCATAAGTGTAGCATGGTGTCTCCTTGGGTCATGGTAAACCCAAGGACGGTCAGGGATGACAGGCTCATATCATGCCATTATATTAAACTGTGGGGTTAAATACTAGCATTTACTATGCCTTTTAGTTTTTTTTTCTTCAATTAGATCAATAAGTATCTAAGGACCATAAAATAGTGTTTGCAAAGAAGGGACACTATCAAACCTGAGGGATAAATGGGCTAGTAGGCAGGCATGCTACTAGACCTTTGTGTCCAATCGGTAGAGGTATACTATGGCTAGGGTAACATACTTGAGTCCTTTGAGGTGGGATCAGAATGATGTAAGGTGTACATCATGCATACACATAACCTAGGATGAGTTTAAGGGATAAGGCCTTGAGATATAAGTTTCATGGGAAGAGATGACCCTGGTGTGGCTTCGAGCTAGCTGCTAACCAGCATCTATGTTGTGCCTTCAAGTTCTATGCATGAGAGCTTACGAATGATCTAAGTGGGCATGTTATCGGGTTCTCACCATGCTAGAATGAAATAATAGTATAAAAACAAAAGGTGTGAGCGCTAAGGTAGGTCTATGCTTGAGATCTTAATGCCTATGTGCAAAGATAGGTGCTCAGGGTCACCTTGAGAATTGTAGGCTATTGAGTTGATGGGAGTTGGGTTCCTCACTATTAAGTTTGGGAATGTACAACCCCATAAGGTTAGAACCAAGAAAGACTTATCGGTATATGGTTTGAAAGATCGATATTGAGCTATCTATGGGAAAATAAACTTATGAAAGTCTGACCATGACTATGGTAGTCTTAATGCCACATAGATGCATGGTTTTAGTTTAAGAAACATGTAGCATATGACAACATGGTATCAGAGCCATGTTTGGCTCCGTAGTGGGACTAAAGTAGCCCCAAGTATGGGCATGGGATTGATAAATTGAAGCAATGCTACACTTTAAGAAAGCTATCAAGGCTGGATAATGCTATAGTGGCTTTGTGGGCTTGAAAATGAGCCATCAATACATGTTATGAGAAAAATTGGCCCAATTGGAAGGCCTTCGAGAAAGCTTTTGGATGCCAAGTGAAAGGGCATAGAAGTTTAGCCTACCTAACGAACGGTGTTGGCTTGTGTGGGCTTATGATGCCCTTCATGTGGAAAAATCCATGTTGAGACGAAAATGCAAAAAAGAGGCTACACCATAAAATGGTGTTGTGTAAGGACATGTAGACCAAAAGAGTTTTGTCTCAATGGACTTGAGTTAAACTTATTGAGATTAGTTATTAACACGTATGCACTTGTTGTGTGGTGCAGATACCTTAGCGGGGTACAAGCCCAGTATTCAGGATCCAAACATAGAGCCATTCTATAGAGGCAAATGAGTTTAAGTTGGCTAAGGATTAAAGTCATAAGTTTGTGATGGTCAGTGGACCATGAGTTCTTGTAGTCGGAGGTTCACAAAATTTTGCCAGTTAGTGGACCATACTTGTGTTACCTAAGAGAGAAGGCCTTAAGAGATGTGGTGGTCAACAAACTGTGATAGTGTGCAGTTTAGCAAAATGAGTAAGCGAGAATTGGCCAGTTGACAAGGCCTTGAGTTGTGTGGGTCAAAGGACTGATTGAGTTAAGCAAAGCCAATGGTATTGGCATTCAAGTTTGCATATAGTCAATGAACTGGATGAGTTTGAGCAAGGCAGAGAAAAGTTGATTAAGTTGAGCCAAATATGAGTCTTTGAGTAGATGCGACCATTGTAATGGCCATGAATTCAAGTAGGTCGATTGACCTTGAGTATTGAATAGGTTGGTGAACCCTGAAATTGAGCCAGTAAGGAGACCTTGTGTTTAAAGTTGGATCAATGGATCCTTAAACATTGAGTGAGCTTTGAGATGCCTTACGAGCTATGCTAGAGTCAAGTCTAATGAGTTTGTGAACCATCCTGGAGATATGGTTACAAGCAGAGCTAAGTTTAGTTCAAGTAAAAATGGAAAAGACTTGTGATTTTTGGTGGTACTAAGCCAAGGTAATGTAGCCTATAAGATATCTGAGCATTGAGTTTAAGTTTGAGATAGTGAGCATTAAGGTGCTAGCATGAGAAGCGATTGGCTAGAGGGCCACACCTAGAGAGGTGACCTTAAAGGGCAGAGAGGACCCAAGTTGTAAGATGACGAAAATGTTTGAATGCCATCATGTTAGGGTCTATTGTGGGTGGTGTTGTATGAGTGTGGTTGACCTAAACACCATGTCCAAAGGGTGCATCGAAGAGTAGGAGCTATACGCATGCAGTTGGTGTGATGGTCACATCCAGAGGGGCGCATCGAAGAGTAGGAGCTACAAGCATGCAGTTGGTGTGATGGTCATGTCTAGTGGGGCTATACCAATGTATGGCAAAGTAGGCGATCATTTATTTGACTAAGGGTCATGATCAATAAGGGTGCTTAAGGTCACAACATTATGAGATCATAGAGAAAGCCACACGGTGGCACATATTGAGTAACCTAGATAGAGTTTGATGGTTCAAAATGAAATTACACAAAGGTACAGTGGAGATAGGATAAGATCCTTCTATTTCATCAATAAATGAAGACTATGTATAGTGCCTCATGTCAACTGTGCGTAACAAGAGAGTTGGGTGTGATCTTAGCCTTGATGAGGGCATCAACATAATAAGTGGGGGAGAATGTCATAGTCAGGCCTTGGTGTGCCTCGATCCTTCTATGACTAACCTTGAGCTGAGTAGTAGACGAGGCCTTGTTATCAAGATAGTGGTCTTGAAGCTATGCACGGACAGTGTGAGCTCAAGAACATGTTGCTAATAATGTGTGTAAGCAGTGTGAGCCCAAGGCCTAAAATGTATGGGCAGGTGCAAGTGAGTGGACAAGTGACTTAGAGTTGGGTAGCCAATCAAGTTGTTCATTGAAGCCATGTGCAGGCACTTTCGAGTGGGTTGGTGGAGCAACAAGTGGAATGCCAAAATTATGGTGGCCAAGAGACAAGTCACTTGGCCCTGAGTTGGTTGAAGAAAAGCCTTGAGGTGGCTAGGGAGAAAAGCGTCCCCATTTTAGTCATTCTTATAGTTCCTGGTAGGATGGCTAGGAAAACTCTTACACTTTTTATAAGGGGAAAACTAGTGTTAACTCTACACCACCCCCTTGGTTAGTGGGCAGGTGGGAGCCTGGCTAGTTTGAAGTGAGCTATTCCTAGACAAATATGGTGTTTAGGTGGGTCAGCATCATTGTGTCATGAGTGTGGCATGATTTCTCCTCAGGTCATGGTAAACTCAGGGATGGTCAGAGTTAGTAGGCCTTGTATCATGCCATTGCATTAAACTGTGGGGTTAGATGCTAGCATTCATTGTGCCCTTCAGTTTCCCCTCCTTGAAATGGATCGATGAGTATCTAAGGATCATAAGATGGTGTTTACATAGGAAGGGCACCATCAAGCTTGAGGAATGAGTAGGCTAGTAGGCAGGTGCATTGCTAGACCCTTATGGCCAATTGATAGAGGTGTGTTGCGGCTAAGGTAACACACATGAGTCCTTTCAAGTGGGATCGGCATGATATATGGTGTCCATCATGCATGTGGGCAGCTTAGAATGAGGCTAAGGCTAAGGCCTTGAGATATGAGTTTCATAGGATGAGATAAGCCTAGTGCAGCTTTGGGCTAGCTTCTGGGTAACATATGTGTTGTGCCTTTGCATTATAGGCACAAGAGCTTGCAGATGATTTGAGTAGGCATGGTTTGGATTCTCACCATGCTAGAATGAGATAATAGTATGAGAACCAAGGTTGTCTACCTTTATGAGCAATGTGGGTTGGTGCTCGGGACCTTGATGCACATGCTAGGCTTTGGCATGTGCTGGTGTTGCATTTTTTTTGCCTAGGACACCATCACCAAAACATCACCAGAGAACTTGACTAGTACCATGAGGGGTTTCAGTGATTGGGCATTAGAGTTAGGGTGTGTGCACACATGATGTGCAATGGGTGATGGTCTTTGGCCCTTATTTTAGCCCCCTATTCCCCAAGGAACCTTGATAACTCACACCCCCTTAAAGAGCATAAGAGTTTTATAGGTTTACAGCCAATAGCCATTCAAGTGTCTAAAATGGGTATGCTTTTTTCAAATGGCCACAAAATCTTTTACGGTTTGATTTTTTAGTTATATATTTTTGTGGATGCCAATGAAAATTCAAGGATCATGTATACCAAATTTAGGGCCAAAACTCCTAAAAAAATTTTTACAAATCCTAAACAACGAAAAATTTTGAAAATTTTGAAAAATAGAAAATGAGTCATCTTGCCATGAAACTTCATATCAAGGCTTAGGGGACCATTATATGAATTTAGAAGCTATGAAAATGGCTTTGGCATGGCAAAAATATGAAGATGTGCCAGATCCCACCTACTACTTGATCAACATATTGATGGTGGGCAACCTAGGCTTAGGATATTCACACAAGGTGTGTGGCCCACCATGAGCCAAGACCAAGGGCCAACATGTCCCGATGGTAGTTGAAGCATGTGCATGTGTCATAGTCCATAAGCTAGTCCAAGCTTGGGGTTCTCTTTGAGTTAAGGAATAGTTCCAATTCTAGTGGGATAGTCAATAGCTAGGGGAACAAGACCTTAAGGCCAACTAGAGGCCCAGGTTATGAGGAACTAGCCTAAAACAATGGTATGGGCAGTCATCAAGACTTCAAAGGCTCATGCATGATGTTCATTTTTGGCAGAATTGAGCCATGCCAGGTGCAAGCATTGGTGAGTGCTTATATGAATTTACAAGCCATAACAATAATAGTGGCAAGGCAAAAATATGAAGATGTGCTTGAGCCCACCTACTACCTGATCATGGTGCAAATGGTGCGTGGCCCAGGAATAGGATACCCATGCATAGTGTGCAGCCCAACATGTGCAATTGGAGTTCAAGGAACTACCCAAACAAAGGGCCAACATGTGCCAATGGTGGTCAAAGCATATGCCAAGGCCAAGGGCCAACATGTTTCAATGGTGGTCAAAGCATGTGTATGTGTCACGTCCACAAGCTGGTCATGGCCTAAGGGTTCTCTCTGAGTCATTGAGTAATTCTAGTTCTAGTGGGATAGGGTCTAATAGATAGGGGGATCAAGCCTTGAGGCCTACTAGAGACCCAGATCATGGGGAACTAGCCTAGAACAGTAGTATGGGCAGTGTTCAAGACTCCAACAGCTCAGGCATAACATTTAGGTTTGGCTAAATTAAGCTAGGCCTAGGTGCAAGTGCTAGTGAGTGATGCATGAGCACACAGTTAGACCCAAGTGCAAGCACTGATGATCAAGGTGTGGGCACATAGTTAGACCTAGGTGTGGCACACCTAAACATAGTCCTTGAAGGATCAAATTTGTAAGCTTCTAGAAAGCCCAATACTATAGCATAATTTTTGACAAGTTAGAATTATGCTAAGCACTTGTATTTGTAGGTTGACTTAGGTAGACAGAGTCGATTCTTTACCCAAAGCCACACATAGTTTGGCTTAAGATTAGAGCCTGTGACCCATGCATCGAGCATCTTTTGGCGGCGATGGTGATTGAGGGGTAGACAAGTACTTTGGGTGGGAGGTTCATAGTGCACATGGTGCACCATGTGCTAACATCTAGGGCTCATTTGCACCGATGGTGGTCAAGGCAAATGCCCACACCAAGTGCCAGTGTCATGATTCATAAGTTGGTCCAAGCCCAGGGGTTCTCTCTGAGTTAGGTAATAGTTCAAGTTCTAGCAAGATAGAGTTTAATAGCTAAAGGGACCAAGCCTTGAGGTACACTAGAGATCCAATCATGGGGAACTAGCTTAGAACAATGGTGTGGGTAGTGATCAAGACTTTAGAGGCTTAAGAAAGCTGGTCAGGTTTAGCAAGTTTGAGCTAGGGCTAGGGGTAGGTGCGATGTGCGATGCACGAGAACCTAGTCAGACCCAAGCAAGAGCACAAATGATTGAGGTGTAGGTGTATGGTCAAGCCCAGGGGTGGGCATGCCTAAACATAGTCTTAGGAGGATCAAATTTGGAGGATTCTAGAAGGCCTGGTGCTCAGCATGATTTCTGCATGTCAAAGATTATGCAGCTACACCAAATCCCTAGAATCAAGGATTGTAACTTAGCTTATAGAATCAAGGAATTCAAACCAATATAGTCCTTAGAGTTTAGGCACATATCTTAACATTGATTATAAGGGGACTCAACTATAAATAGAAAGTCCTCCACCTTCATTTTACACACATGGAAACCATTGAGTAATAATATCCTCACTCTTGCCTAAAACTTTTTGTTAGTCTTTTAGCCTTTCTTCTAGCACTTGTTGTGCCTTTTCATTTTGTAATGTATTGGGCACCAAGCCCTGTAGTCTAGAGTGTTTGTGCATGGTTTCCTATGTTAGGTTGATTTAGGATACAAAAGACTCCATTCCAATGTCCTAAAGCTATGTGAACCTAGAGTTTGAGTCTCAGCCAATGACACTAGCATCTGCTGAGGGTGTCTAAGGCAACAATAGGACATCATCTATTGGTGGTGTATGAGGCAACAACAAGCTAGCATCTGTTGATGGTGTGGATGTGATTGCTCATATGAATAAAGGGCCAAATGCTTTCAATGGTGTTTAAGGCATCTGCACTAGGGGCCAGTGTGTGCTGATAGAGCTTGAGGCAAGTGCCCGCACCAAGGGCGAGCCTATCACTGTAACAAATACCAATGGCATTCAATTCTTATTTACTTGTACGCTCGAAAGAAGGATGTCATCACTTGGCTAAATCGGTTGCAATGGAGAACAATCCCTAACTTCAAAGGGGTGTAGTGTAAAAAAATAAAGTGAGAGGACTTTAATGGGTGTGCTAGGTGGGAAAGATGAATCAAAGCGATAAAGGGCTAAATCTCAGTGGATCATGGTAGCAAGGCCACCCTACTATTTACAATACATTGTCACATATTTAAGTTGTCTGTAAAGAATTTTACCCATTGTTCAGTGGGAATTAGGCTCCAAGAAAGATCATGTGGCTTGTCTACCATGAGGGCTACACTTATGACACGTGCCTTTGAGGGACGTGGCCACTATTGTGGGTTGGCAATCGAATGACAGGTGCATGCATCACTTCTAGCCCAGATTCTGACTTATTGGCATTCAATCATAATCTAGCACATAGTAGCTTCATGCCACTAGCTTTTCAACTAAGCACAATTGTCATGCCCTGGGTGGGCACACCAGGCTCTTAGTCCTTCAGGCCCGAGCACCATGGACCAAGGCTTGAGCACTAGGGATAGTTGCTGGGGTTGGCACAATAAGCATGGGAGATAAGTCCAGACCACTTGCATAGCATACAGGCCTACTCATATAGCCAGGACTAAACTCGCAACATGCTCGTACCACACCTAGATGGACCCATAGGAGCTTGGATGATTTAGAATCTTTCAAAGGCATCTATGATCGACAACATTCAGTAAGAGGATTTGGTTGACTCTGAAAATTAGGAAGAGGCTTGTAATTTGTGTAATAATGTGTAATCCCTAATTTTAAAGAATTTTGTGAATCCCCTAATTTTAAAAGTTAGCCATAAGTAGAGCTAGGGACCTCAACTATAAGAAGAGGGTTGCCACACCCTTAGTTGTACATCATTACATCCTCCAACACATTCTGTCTTTAGTAATATATAGCATATTTCAACATTCTCTATTGTGTTCTCTAACTTACATATTCACCCTTTCTTATTCTTGTTTGCCTACATGCTAGTTGCATAAGCTGAACTTGGGCATACAAAGTTAATTCTAATCCCTAATGTTTCACAGATTTAAACTTAAGTTAAGAGCCCATGACAATTGGTATCAGAGCGGGTTCCAACTGAATTTGGTATTTAGGCAGGTGTTGCTTGCAAGTTTTATGTGTAGGTTGCTAGATTACAGTCAATGAAGATGGCATCCCAGAGCAATGTTGCTAGCTAAAAACCAAAGGCCTAAGTGCAAGGCCATGAAAGAGGGAAGAAAGCTAGTTTGAGAGACATCTGGTTTACCATGGATGAGAGGTTGGCCAAGGTGGAGGTGATAGTGGCTGATGTAAGAGACAAGCTTGATGAAGTGGAGGCTTTCTTTGAGGATATGAACTCCAGGGAAGACGAGCTCAAAGGTGAGATGTAGGCTACCCTAAATGAGATAATCAACATCCTTACCCAGAGGAATAAAGCCTTATAGTCCATGATGGAGACCAAGCATAAAGAGTTTGAGTAGCTCAAGGGGTAACTCACTGCTTGCAAGACAACCATTGTTGGTGTGCCAAAGTCTCATGTGGAGATCTTCAAGCACAAGAACTAAGGCTACAAAAGAAGTGGACAACTTTCTATGGGAGATGGAATAGTACTTTCAAGCTATAAGCATGCAGGACAATGCCAATAAGTTAAGTAGTACTTCCATGTATGTTAATGATTTTAGCTTATTATGGTAGAGGTGCAGTGTGATGATTTGAGGCATGGAGGCACCGTGATTAGAACCTAGGATGCTTTTTAAAAGGAGTTCAGAGAGCAGTTTTACTCAGAGTATGGCAATAATGAGGCATGAGCAAAATTATGTTGACTTACTCAATAAGGGGACATAAGGGAGTAGTCTAAAAGTTCTCTGAATGGATGCTTTAGATTTTAGATCTGAATGAGGTTGAAGGTCTATTTGCCTTCATGGATAGGCTTAAGCCATGGATGAAGCATGAGCTACAGATCTAGCCAAAACTATGACTACAGTTAAGTCTTTGGTAGAGTTTAGGCTGTAGAACAAGTATGAGTCTTCTAAGCCCAAAGGGAAGCGTCGGGACAAGAAGAACTAGAAGAAGTAGTCTAAGGGAAAGGACTGTAATTGATAGCCTAAGGATGGGGACTGAGATCATTTGGAGAAGGATGGCCAAGGGAAACCACCAATAGGGAAGTGAAAGGCTAAGAGGGACCAAGAGTCGATCTCATGCTACCTATGTGGAGAAGGCCACATAGCATGAAACTACCCATAGAAGGGCAAGCTGGCTATCATAGACAAGGTGTCGAATGGGGAGCTAGAAAAAAAAGTAACAAAGCTTGGTCTGATAGTGCTCAATGCTATCTAAAGTAAGGGCAACCACAAGCCAAAGGGCTTGATATATACAGATCTATTGGTTGTAAGATAAAAAGTTAATGCTCCAGTGGACATAGGAGCATCACACTTATTCATTTCAGGTGATAAAGCCTATAAGCTTAGACTAAAGGTGCAAAAAGGACTGGTACCATCAAGATGGTGAATTCCAAAGAGGTGCCAACTATTAGAGTAGCTCATAGGGTAGACTTACAACTCAAAGACTGAAAGGGCAAAGAAACCATCAAGGTAATACCATTGGATGACTATGAGTTTGTGATTGGTTTAGATTTCCTTGTTCAAATTTACACCCTTCTTGTGCCTTTTGCCAATTGTATTTGTATTATGAATGAGTGGTGCCAATCATTTGTACTATTAAGGTGAGTGTCCGAGATTGGAACTAAGGTGCTATTGGCCAAACAGTTTGCCAAGGTGGTGAGCAGGAATAAAGACACCTTATTGGCTACCCTAAAGTATGATGGGCTGAAGGAGAAAGAGATTGACACCCCTTTGGAGGTGTTGGAAACCTTTAACGATGTGATACCCACATAGCTACCTAACAGGCTACCACCAAAGAGATAAGTGGACCATAGGATTGAACTGGTGCCTGAGGCAAAGCCATCATCAAAGGCTTCTTATAGAATGTCATCCTTAAAGTTGGATGAATTGAGGAAGTAACTCAGGGAGTTGATTGAGGTGGCTATATTAGGCCATCCAAGAGCCTGCACGGTGCCTCAATTTTGTTCCATTGCAAGCATGATGGATCCTTGCAGTTGTGTGTAGATTATAGGGCACTGAACAAGTTGACCATCAAGAACAAGTATCTTATCCAACTCATTGCGGACTTGTTCGACCAACTTAGAGGTGAAAGGTGGTTCACGTGCTAGATATGAGGTCAAGTTATTACCAGGTTAGGATCCTATAAGAAGATGAGGCCATGATAGCGTGTGTCACCTGTTATGGTTTTTATGAGTTCTTAGTTATGCCATTCAGACTCACCAATGCTCTGGCCACATTTTGCACTCTTATGAACAAGGTACTTTAATCGTTCCTTGATCATTTTATTGTAGTTTATCTTAATGACATTGTGATTTATAGCTAGACATTGGAGGACCATGTAAACCACTTGAGACAAGTGTTCGAGGTGTTATTGGTACATGAACTATAAGTGAAGAAGAAGTGCTCATTTACCTAGTGAGAGGTACCATTTCTAAGCCACATAGTGGGAGGTGGCAAGATACGCATGGACACAGGTAAGGTGCATGCCATTCTAGATTGGGAATCGTCAGCCAAAGTAACTGAGTTGAGGTCTTTCCTTAGGCTGGTCAACTAATATCGGTGCTTTATCAAATGCCACTCAGCTATAGCCACACCATTGATATATTTGCTCAAAAAAAAAAAAGAGTGTGGGAGTGAAGCATCAAGTGCTAAGATGCCTTTGATTGATTGAAATGGGTAGTGACCAAAGAGCCAATGTTGGCCTTACCAAACCATGCTAAGCCATATGAGGTGCATACAAATGCATCAAACTTTACGATAGGGGGAGTACTGATGTAGGAGAACCATTTATTTGTGTTTGAGAGCTTAAAGCTCAATAAGACTAAGTGCAGGTACACGATCTAGGAGAAGGAGATGATAATAGTGGTGCACTGCTTGCACACTTGGCAGCATTACCTGTTGGCGTCAAGGTTCATAGTCAGAATGGATAATGTGGCAACCAGCTACTTCTAGACATAGAAGAAGTTATCCTCCAAATAGGCCCATTGGTAGGATTTTCTAGCAAAATTTGATTACAAGTTAAAGTACAAGCCAGGGTAGGCAAACATAATGGGTGATGCCGTAAGTAGGAAGTTTTGGTTGTAAGATGACTTGTTGTACACCAAGGGCAATAGGCTATTTGTGCCTTAGCATGGGAAGCTCTATAAGGAAGTTTTGTAAGAGTGCCACGATTCGAGGTGGGCTGGTCACCTAGGAGTGAGTTGCACTTTAGGCTTTTTAGAGGAATGGTATTACTAGCTGCATATGAGAGAGAATGTGGAGGCCTATGTGAAGACTTATCTTATGTCTCAATTAGACAAGGTGGAGCTCGAGAAACTAGGCAATTTCTTGGAGCCATTGCAGATACCAAAGTGACCATAGGAGAACATCACTTTGGATTTCGTAGTCAATCTACCAAAAATAGAGGGGTTTGGGAACATCATGGTAGTAGTGGATAGGTTTTCCAAGTATAGGATTTTCATTCTAGCAACCAAAGAGTGCTTAGCCGAATAAGAAACCCCATTTGTTCCTGAAGAATGTGGTGAAGTACTAAGGAGTATCGAAGACCATTGTTAGTGATTAGGATGGGTATTTCATAGGGCGGCTCTAGACTGAGTTGTTCAAGCTACTGGGTTAGACTTGAACTTTTCCACTAGCATGCATCTATAGATCAACAAGTAGACTGAGTGAGTGAATGGACTATTTGAGGTACTATGTGAGTGCCAAACAAAAGGACTGGCCAAAGCTATTAGATGTCACCCAGTTTTCATACAACTTACAAAAGAGTGAAGAAACGAACCAAAGTCCTTTTGAGATTGTGATAGGTTAGCAACTACTAACATTTAGTTTGATCACTACAGGTTATACAAGGCCCAATCTAGTAGTGTACAAGTTTGCCAAGGCTTGGTAGGAGTAAGTCAACTTGGTTAGATTTTGTCCACACAAAGTCACAAAGAGGTCAAAGAAGTGGATAGACCAGAATATGAGGGACATATAGTTCCAAGTAAGGGACTTGGTTTTGGTGTAGCTGCACCCCATTGTGCACCATAAAGTGCTACACAAAGGTTTAGTCCAAAGGTATGAAGGACCTTTTAGAGTTCTTAAGAGGATAGGTAAGGTTGCCTACAAGCTGGTTATGCCACTAAGCCAAGGCTACACTTAGTGTTCCATGTTAGCATGCTTAAGCCATTCTATGAGGATGAGGGAGATCTAGGATGGGCAGAGTTGAAGCGTTCACCATTAGGAGTCAGGGCTTTGTATAAAATGCAGGTCTATAGCATCATTGCTGATCTAGAGGTGAGACAAAAGAACTACTAGTAAAGATAGAAATACTTGGTGCACTGGAAGGGACTTTCAGATAGTGAGGTGAGTTAGAAGCCAGTAGAGGACTTATGGTAGTTCTAAGACCAGAATAGGTAGTTCCATATAGAGGATGCAACAAAGGCATTGTGCAATTATGTGGGGGAGAATGTCATGCCTTGGACGGGTGCACCAAGCGCTCAGGCCTAAGCACCAGGAACCAAGGCTTGAGCACTAAGGATAGTTGTAAGGGTTGGTGCAATAAGCATGGAAGATAAGTCCAAATTGCCCGCACAACATAAGGCCTACTCATACATCTAGGACCAACCCTGCAACATACCCGTACTACACCTAGGTGGACCTAGAGAAACCTAGCCAATCTAGAATCTTTCAGAGGTATCTAAGATTGGTAGCATTCAGTAGGAGGATCTGGTTGACCTTGAAAATCATGAGGAGCCTTATATAATCTATGTAATAATGTGTAATCTTTGATTTTTAGGAAACTTGTAAATCCCTTAATTTTAAGAGTTAGCCATAAGTAAAGCTAAGAGCCTTAACTATAAATAGAGGGTCACCCCACCCTTAGTTGTACATCATCACATCCTTAGACATAATCTGTCTTCAGTAATATATAGCATATTCCAGCATTCTCTTTTATGTTCTCTAACTTGTGTATTCCATCATTTCTTCTTCTTGTTTGCCTGTACACTAGTTGCATAGGTTAAACTTAGGCATAGGGAGTTAATTCTAAGCCCTAAGGCTATACGGATTTAGGCTTAAGTTTGGAGCCCATGACATAATGACCAATTGTGTGAATTAGTGGTTCCACTGATACTAGGTTGAACTGCTATTCTGATGCTGCCATTAATAGGGTTAAACTAACCTATCTCACAATGGTCTAAACCTAGCTTATATTCCCTATTGGCAACACTTGGTGAATTGTACTTCATAATGATAGGAAGATCTGACATCGAAGGATCAAAAAGCAATGTTCCTATGAACGCTTGGCTGCCACAAGTGGGTTAGTAAACAGGGATAGTGGAATCTAATTAATCCATTCAAGCACATTATTAATTGATGATAAGGCATTTGCCTACCTTAAGAGATTCATAGTTACTTTTATTGTTTACTCGTGCTTGGTTGAATTTTTTCACTTTGACATTCAAAGTACTGGGTAGAAATCACATTACGTAAGCATCTGCGGAGACCATCACAATGCTTTGGGTTAATTAAACAGTTGGATTTCCCTTCTTCTTATCAATTTTGAATCGACTGTTCATTGCCTAGGGAAGGCCCCTAAGGGAGCTATTCCTGGTTCATCCCCTAGTCGACACGCAATGACCCACTTTCACTGTAGGAATAGCTCGAGTAGTGTAATGGTAGTTGATGAATCTAGGATTGGGACCCTTATGCCCAACCCTTGAGCCAATCTTTTTCCTAAGGTTATGGATACAATTTGCTAACTTCATTTGCCTACATTGCTCCATTAACTAGAAGCTGTTCATTTTAGAGATCTGATACGATTATTAGTATGATTGGGCATTGACATCACTTGGTCCTCCAAATTTCAAGGGCTATCGAGGGTGAACTAGACACTATGCAACATGTGGCACTCTTCTGGCCTTTGGCTGAGCTATTTCTAATGTGGGCAGGCCATTAAAGAAAAACTATAACTCTTATCGAGGCCTCTACTTATGTCTTTAGGCTTTCTAATATTGCCATCAGTCGTTGCATCTTGATTCAAGAATTTTAACCTGATTCCCTTTTAAAGCTTACACTAGACGCTCTATGAGATGGGCTTCCCTCGTCTCTTAAGGTTGACTAACCTATGTGTAAGTGCATTCACATGGAAGTTTTCCTCTTTTCCTTCTCATTTGAATATTTGCTACTACCATCAAGATTTGTACTGATGGCTACTCTGCTAGAACTTGTACCCTAAATTTTATAGTAACCTTTGCACCTTCTTACTCATTGGGGCATGGCCCTTGCTCAATAATTGGGTATAGGTTATACACTTAAGTGCCATCCACTTTCGAGGCTAGTTGATTTGGTAGGTGAGTTATTACACACTCCTTAGCAGATTTTAACTTCCTTGACCACTATCTTATTGTCTTAATCAGCCAACATCCTTTATAGGTTCTAGGTTCATACATAGTTGGGCACTATAACTTGGCTTTCAATTCATCCCACATTGACAGTTCAATTTATCAAAAATGGCCCACTCAGAGCTCTCAATTTTGTGGCATAACTCAATGAAGCAACCACGCCATCTTACCCTTTTAAAGTTTGAGAATAGGTTAAGGATGTTATGCCTCAAATGCCTTTCATCATTGGCCTTACCTAATAGAACTTGCTAAGGGCTCTAACTATCCTAAGGTAAACTTTAGAGGGAACTAGCTACTAGATGGTTTGATTAGTCTTTTGACGCTATACCTAATCAGATGAAAGATTTGCATGTCAATATCACTGTAGGTCTCCACCAAAGTTTCCTCTAGTTTCGCCTTGCTTAGGTATAGTTCAATATCTTTTGGGTCTTGACAGGCATGCCCACACTTGAACCCTTTTCAGAAGATCAAGGTTAGTTGGCAGTACACTCATGAGGGATCTTGCAAATTAGCTACCTTGTGCTTTATGGGTTTTCTAGCCACACATTCAGACTCTTTGGTTTATGTTTCAAGATGGGCCAGATAAGGAAATTGTAGGCTGATGCTAGGAGCACACATGTGCCAAGGCACATTGATATGGCATGTGATATATTTTGTGATTACGGTGATGACATCTCTATAAGCATATCGAAAGCCCGAGCTTGACTGGGGTGCATTGCCAGCTTGGGTGTATTGCCAGCCCCCATCTACTTCCTTTCCCATATTTTCAAGCACTTTTTGACTTTATTTTCAAAGTCCTTTTCATCTTTCCTTTTTAGTATTTGTTCACTATTGATCTCTCACATGTATTCAGCCTTGGACGAAATTTATTGCCCAATTGGGACTACATTCCCAAACTACCTAACTCCTAAGTAATGCCTCATGGTGTGATAGGGTCCAAGCACAATGGGGCTCTCACCCTTTCTGGCACCCCTTTTAAGGGGACTTAGCCTCGGTCACCACTAAGGATGTTTTTCCATACTACAATTTGGACACCATGGATACGTAATTCTTAGGCTAGGCTCTTCTCGATTCACTCACCATTACTAGGGGATCATAGTAAGTGTCTTTTTATCTACTTATTGATATGCTTAAACTCAACCAGTAACCCTACTTAATGTAAGGTTGCAATACAAGTATCAACTGAGTGATGCGAGGGTTTTGTTAGGGTCCAGATGGACAACAAGTGCACATCACTGGAGATAAGGCATGCTGGGAGATTTACCATTAATGGTCATGGCGTTATCATTGTTAGGGACTCACTTCTGGGCCAACCATAACCAATGAGATCACAGGGGGCCATCTTTCACCCCTTCACCTGGAACCTAACAATGCATGACAACTAGGTAGACATGCCCTTAGCTAATGGTTTAGGGCACAACTTGCATTTAAAGACTTAATGGTTCATAAGATTCTGCAATTCACACTAAGTATTGAATTTCACTATGTTCTTCATTAATGTAAGAGCTGAGATATCCATTGTCAATAGTCATTTTGGTTTTTCACAAAAAAAGGAGTCAAGGTGTTATACGCGCACACAAAGCAAATGGGATGGTGATGGCACATGTGCTTTTTTTCATTTTAGTTCGATGGTGCAATTTGTGTCAAGGGTTTGTTATTTGGCTGTAGGAAATGATACTAATCATTCCACTCACTTGGGAAGCAGAATAAATCAACCATCATGGATGCCTAGGGCTAGAAGGGGTTTGCGTATAGAGGTGGCTTTGCCTTCACCCTTGATGGTTTGTTAACAGCTTCGTAAGTTATTCGTTGAGCAAGTTTCAATAATGATCTTTCCATAGGTTCACCTATGTAAACCTTGTTACAACTTCTCTTTTTTCTAAATGATAGGGTCTAGTGGACTTTTTGTGACATCATGGGCAGTTAACGATCCATATCACTATGATCTGAACACTTCCCTAGACCATTCAATTAGTAGAAGTAGCAAATGGTGTGTACAAAGGGTAGGGACATAGTCAACGTGAGTTGATGACTCACGTTTACTAGGAATTCTTCCTTGAAGACCAACAATTGCAATGATCTATCCCCATCATGATAAAATTTCAAAGATTACCTAAGCCTATCAACCAAGGCTATAGATTTTTTGAATACATCAGTGTGGGGCATGTGGCCCAAAACATCTAAAGGCATCACAAACCTATTATTGCCTCAAACTTTCTTGGCCTAAAGGGCCATAATCCCTTTAAGAAGCTAGCCATAAAAGATCACCTCTACGTAGCTAGTTAGTAAACTGATGTCTCATTTGTTAATGAAATTAACTAGACAAATTGCTCCACCAACTAAGAATGGCCATGCACCACCACTTATAAAATCAAGAAAGAGTGCTCCTAATCTATCAATCTTTACTATGTCTAGACCTAGAAGTTTCTTTGTGTTAAGTCAAATTAAGCCTAGGTTCCACTGCTAGTGTGCCCTTTTGTCAATTCCTTTAAGTTTCAACCTTATGACTACACTCCCCTTAGAACCCAAAGACTTCAATTTCTCATAAGGTGTTGGCAGAGTCATAAAAGCAACATCCATCAATCCCTGCTTGGTATTGTTTATGGTTAAGACTAAGATAGTATTTAATTATCTTCAAGCCCCTAACTTTTGTTCTTGATTAATGAAAACATCCTTGGCAAATGCTTTCACAATTGTTCATCTTTCATAAATCTAAGAATTTCACCTCTGACTATGAAATACAAATGCCCCCGATTATCCCTGTTAATCATTACTCCAATGCCAAAGGCTAACACAATAGGATCAAAATCCTATGATGTTATCCAATCTTAATGTATATAAGCATAGGCCTACTTTGAGAACTCTAATTTCTTCAAAGTAATAAACATCGAAGGAACAACTCAGCTAGTTAAGGTTAGGAGCACATTATTGATAGTAGGGATGAGTAGACACATGCTTACCATGAAGCGAATCAAATAACCCAACAATAGCTCTAACATGAGCTTTTTAATTGCATCAACTTAAATATACATAATTAGAGCTAGAATTACAACACCTATTAACAGTAGACTTACCCTCTAATGGATCCTTATTAAGGGATTTAGATTGTACTTATTCCAATTACTAGACTCATAAAGCCTAATATTACTGTTTATTGTCAGTACCTCCCCTTATCAAGATTGAGTAATTAGCACACCTACTGTCTTTCATAGATGTGGTAGCCATTTCTCATGCTTTCTCTCTAGAATCGAACCTTAATTCTCTTTTACTTGTCACTACTATAGTAGACCACTATCCAACCATCAAAAGCTAATAAGGTAGAAATTTGAATGATGTGTCACTGACATAATGGTCATGTGATTCATTGAGTTATCATGAATCATTAGAGTAATGGGCAAAGCTTGTATTGACCTTTTATCCAATAAATGCATCCCTTCCATAAGTTGAAGCTTGTTGCACAAATTACCTTTAGAGTTAATGTGATTATCTAAGTAGTAAATACCATCAAACAAACTATAATTGATTTAACGAGCCATTCATAGTTTCATAGTTGAATTAGTTTGTACTTAAATGTGCATGGCTTAACCTTTTAGACAAACATATGACTGCTGGCAAGATCAACTAGGTAGCATTCTTTCGAGATGTTGCATTACATGGGCCTCAACATATCAACTGAGTGACAAAGAGAGCCAACATAGAGCACAAGTGTTATGCGTGTCGAGCACATAAAATCATAGCGTTGGACGAACAAAGGTCGAAAGCCCACACCTATAAAATGTTTTGTATTTGATAGCATGATCAAACACCAGTGTACCAAAGTGGCCACAGAGGTTTGGGTGGCATACTTGGGACACAGAGCTTGATTAAGGTTTGACTGCCCTTAAGGACACAAGACAAATGAGGAATGGCAAGACATCCAGTTTCCATCAATTTAGGTATTAAGCATAGGATCCTAATTATGCCCCCAGGTTACGTGACCATATGGGGGAGATTAAAGAGGTTGACGGGTCAACAATTTGATGCATCGAGCATGGAGCCTACCAAGATGCACAACCATAGCACCACTCATATGCCTATTGTGTACAAGTGGCAGCATCCATGCACACCAGTCCACAACCCATCCAATCGATTACTTGATGATTAAGCAAAGAAAACGATGTATGAGGCCATGCCATAACCATTTAGCATGGAAAAAGCATAAGCAAGGGCCATGAGACTACCCTTACCATCCAACAGGCAATAACAACATGACATCACCAATGCTTGGTTTAGCTAGGACTGCATATACAAACTCTATTATCACCACCTTAGGGGGACATTCTCGATTAAAGGACTTGCTCTTAAGGGGTCTTGGGCAGCATTGTGTTGCATGTGTCATGGGCTTTGATTTTAAGCCATATAATTGTGCAACTCTAGGTGGGAAGCTACCATTGATGTATGCCTAAGTCAATCTTTAACTAGGTTCAGTGTGCCACTTACTAAGGACTAGTCAGACCCTAGAGATAATCAAACACTATAGCACACTAAAATGGCACTGGTAAAAGAATACAACATCTTTTTTATTATTGGAACAATGTGGCTTATGTACAAATGTGCTTGAATAGCTTTGTGGGTTCACAAGCTCATTAGATCATAAGTTAGTCTTATAGGGGCGGAGGCACCCCTATTTATACTTGAGCCCCAATGGCCTAGGTGGTCATCAAGGAGCTAATGTATGGCTCTAATATACATTCTATAGGGTTTTAAGGCCGTTAGACACATACAAAGTTGGTTAGGAAATTTTTAGAAAGAAGCTGGTTCTAAATACTTTGTGGCACACCGAGTCCAAAAGTTTCCTGGCTCTCTCATAGAGTGCTTACACCTTGGGCCTTCCAAAAGCTTTCTTACCTAGTGTGACAATGACCATACCCATTTTCGTATTTGGCTCTTCTAGAAGGTTTTATGTCCCTGCACCTATCTTGTGTCTAAGGTTATCTAGAGCCTTCACACCTACAGTGCTTGCACCTCTTTTTTTGAGGCTTTCTATAAGCTTCTCCTAAATGATCCTCAAGCTTAATATTAGGTAACTATAGCAAAGACTCATTTTTGTGACCTGGTGCTTGAGTGAGGGTCTAGCCTCCATGTGTTGGTGCTTGGGCCTTGGCCTCAATGGTGCATATGAGGGGGGTGACATTTTCCCCTATCTGTTTCATTGATGCCCTCGTTGTGTCTTCTTCATAGAACCTATCGACCTGATCCTAAAACTACCATAATGCTTTAATTGGCTTTTAACTTATCTTAGTATCTAGCTAACTTTTCTATTATACCAAGTACTCATGCCTGGGCATTTGTTACATCTATCATACCATGTAATTGACTAAGATACGCCCAACCTCTCAATCATAGGAGGCCTTAATGCCCATTAGTGCTTTCTTTGATTGGCCTTAAAATGCATCATTTGAGTTTTTGTGGTTGGGTTTAAGCATACTTACATGAAAGACTAGATGTACCTTGACTATAAGAGTAGCTCAAGCTTGTATGCAGTGTTGCCTACTAGCTTAAGAACTTTGAAAAGACTTTTATACCTGTGAGTAACCTTTTGTGCATCCCTGGATACCATAGCACCAAGTGTAGCTTGACTAGTATCAAGTCACCTACTTGATACTACATGTTTCTCCACTTTTAATCAGCCCATTTTTTTTATTGCTTCATGGCCTTGTGCAGACACATTCAAGCTAGATCAACTTCTTTTACCATGCTTTTAGAAAATTTGTAAGCTGATAGGTTTAATCCCATGTACCCCAAGATAATAGCACTGGGTGTACATGGCTACCGCCTTATCACAATCTCAAAGGGTCTTTGATTCATAGCCTCACTTTGCTAAAGATTGTATGAGAATTAAGCTATGTCCAACAATTTGGGCCAATCTCATTAGGAGGCACTAACATAATGTTGAAGGTACCTCTTCAAGAAGCCATTCACCCTCTCAGTTTACCATCTATATAAGGGTGTATAGTGGTAGAGAACATCAAGTTAGATCTCTAGAGCCTAAACAGTTCACTCTAAAACTTGTCGATAAATCAACCATCTCAACATTGATGATGGATTAAGGAACACCCTAGTACTTGACTATGGTTTTGAGGAACAATAATGTTGCTTCCTTTATTAGGCATTCCTTAGTTGCTGGAATAAAGGTTCTGTACTTGGAGAACTAGTCCACCACTATGAAGATGTTGCCATACCTATCCACCTTGGGTAGTCTAACAATAAAATCCATGGAGACACTCTCCTATGGGTGTTTAGGAACTAAGAGTGATTCTAGGAGGTCGACTAGGGACTTTTGCTCTATCTTATCTTGTTAGCACACAAGATAAGTTCTAACATAGGCCATCATATCATCCCTTATCCTAGGTTAATAATATTTGTCCTTAATAAGGGCTAAGGTGTGGTGCACACCTACATGGCCTGCCCATCATGAGTTGTGAAACTTCTTCATGATTTCTTTTCATAACTTGCTAAATTATGGGATAAAATTGGTTTTCCTTGGTGTAGAGTAGATCACCCTTAAGCTAGAACCATCTAGTCTTCCCTTGTTTCACATACTCAATCAAGGTTTTGGTTGTGGGATCTTAGATCAGCCTTTTTTGTATATATGCAAGTAAGAAACCCTTTGGTTTACTAATCATTGCTAGTTCAGCCTTGTGGCTGAGTGCATCTACCATGACATTGGCCTTTCCTGGCTGGTACTCCATGGTCAAATTAAACTTGGCTAGAAAGTCTTACTAGCAGGCTTGTTTAGGAGTAAGCTTCTTTTGACTTTAGAAGTAACTGGTAGCCATGTTGTTGGTCATCACCACAAACTTACTTCTCAACAAGTAAGGCTTCCATGTGCGCAAGCAATGCACCACAGTAGTCATCTCTTTCTCTTGGACTATAAATTAATGCTTAATCTTATTGAGCTTTTTACTCTCAAAGGTAATTGGATGCCAGTCTTGCATTAACACACTATTAAAAGCAAAGTTGGATGCATCAATGCATACTTAATATGGCTTGGTGTAGTCAAGGAGAGCTAGGACTGGCTCCTCTATGATAGCTTGCTTTAGGGGATTGAAGACCTCCTGACTCTCTAGACTCTATTCTCAAACTCTTCCCTTCTTGAGCATGTTAATCAAGGGTGCCATAATGGTTGACTATCCCTTTATGAATCGTCAATAGCAGTTTGCTAGACTAAGGAATGATTGCAACTCTATGACCATGGTTGGTAGTTCCCACTCTTGGATTGCACTAACCTTGTCACCATTCATCTGGATCTAGCCATTTCCCACAATATGGCCTAATAATGAGACTTTGTGCTGGGTGAATGAACATTTCTCCTTCTTTATGTATCGTTCATTCTCCCTTAGTACTTAGAACACTTGCCACAAGTGATCCATATATTCTTTAAGTGATCAGTTATAGATAACAATATCATCAAGGTACACTACAACAAATTGATTAAGAAAAGGTTTTAGTACCTTGTTCATCAACATTCAGAATGTCATGGGCTTGTTTATCAGACCAAAAGGCATTACTAGGAACTCTATGCCTTATAGTGAGTCACACATGGCATCTTTGGTTCATTACCTTTAGAATCTTAGATGTAGCTTGGTAAACCACCATGCTCCTCCTAACTGGTTAGACAAGTCAACAATGAGGGGAATAGGATACTCGTTCTTCATTATAAGCTTGTTCAGTGCTCGATAGTCAATGCACATAAAACCCCATCATACTTTCATGAATCAAGATTGGTACACCCTATATAGCTTTAAAGGGCCTGATGAACCCCTAAGTCTATAAGCTTTTTGAGATATCTTTTTAGCTCTTTCAGCTTTGGGGGTGACATCCTATATGGTGGCTTGGCATCGAGCACCAATTTGATCTTATGGTCTACCTCTTTTTTGGGTGGTAGTCTCTTGGGCAATTTTGCAAGCATGACATCCTTGAAGAACTCTAACACCTCTAAGGGCTATTGTCATTCGACACTTGAGGGTCATCCTCATCTAGGGCCACCAAGAAGCTAGGCTCTTTCTTTTGCATGCCCTTGGCAAGCTGGATGGTAGATAGTGCCTTGGTTACAGTCCCTTACTCTCATTTCATTGGGACAATACAATGGCACCGATGGTCCATGATGCAAATATAGTTGGTGAAGGGAACAAGGAATGCATTGATCCTATCAAGAAAATCTAAGTCGATGACAAAGTCATAGTCATTAAGAGGGATTACGTCAATGGATTCCTTGCTTTTCCACACTCTAAGTTGTAACACAACTCCTTATGCCATGCCAATGATCAGAACCTCTTTGGAGTTAATGGTCTTGATCCATCCCACCTTTTTTTTAACCTTGAACACTAGTTTCTTAGCCATTGCTTTGAACATGAATAGATCAGACGTACTTGTGTCCACCAGGGCTTTCAAGTGCTTCTCGACAATTGAGATTTTGATGAACATGAACCCCTTTCTCTTATGCCCCTTATTTTCTAATATAGAACTTAGCATGATTAAACCAAGTTTTAATCCCTCCTACTGGGGTTGCTCTTTGTACCCCTTGATGATGGCCATAAGTTTGGCTTTATTAGGGCAATCCTTAGCTCGATGTTGACCATCACACAAAAAATTGGTCATGGGTCCATCCCTTATCACTGGCCATTTGTTCTTCTTTTTGTCTCCCTCCTTGAAGGACTTCCATTTATGCATTGGTGTCCTACCACTGGTACCCTTGTCCTTGTCTCCCCTACCTTTGCCCTTGCCTTTAGGTTTGAAAGACTCAAACTTGTTCCCTTTATTGAATTCCACAAAAGATTCAATAGTAGTCATGGCTCGGGTGAAGTCTTGGACACCCATCATTATTAGCTCTTACTTAGCTCATGGCTTGAGCCTATCCATAAATGTGTAAAGCGCCTTATCCTTCCTAAGGTTGGGAATTTGGAGAATAAGTTTTGAGAACTTCAGAACATAGTCATACACCTTTCCACATTGGGTGAACTATCATAGATTGGCGAGCGCAACCTATATGATGTATTATAGGTAAAACTATTGCCTAAACTCCCTTTGGAACTCCTCTCACTTTTTAATGGTAACACCTCTGTTCCTGGTCTCTTTGAACCTATGATGCCACCATAGAAGTATGATGTTTACAAGATACATAGAGGTGGTGTCTACCTTAATAGCATCCCCTTTAATGCCCATTGCATGGAAATACCTCTATGCCCTATAAGAAGTTGTCTACATCCTTTGCAGACCATGTCCAATTGAACTCTTTAGGCTTGGAAACCTTCACCCTAGTCCTAAGAGCTATTACAAGTATACCTCCCCCTACAATTGCCTTGCATACGGAGAGGATTCTCTTGGGCTACTCCATCTCCTCCGTCATGGCCTCTACAAGGCCTTTAGGTAAAGTTCTTATGGGTAAGGCTTTCGATTTCTTTGGAAAGAGTTTGCTTTAACTCTTTCATGATCTCTTTTCCAACTGAGACCAATTCCTCCATTTGGTCTTTATAATTGTCCCATATTTTAGCCATTACCAACTCCACCTTGGCCAAATAGGCATCAAAGGCTGAGATCATGTCCCTACTAGTGTCTTTCTTGCCCTTTATAGTAGTGCGTGTCTTACAAGCGTTTTGCCTTTCAGTGTGCTGATGGCTCATTTTGGAAATAAACATTGCCTTGGATTGGGGTAGCACACTAAACTGTGCTTTGATACAAACTATCACCGACTTTGGTCTTAAGCTTTGCAACCATGCAACCTTTGATAGAAAACTACTATTCATGTATGCGTAAGTCAGTCTTTAACCAGGTTGAGTAAGTGTGCCACTCACCAAGGACTAGTTAGACCCTTAAGAAATTGAACACTATAGTACACTAAGAAGGCATTGGTAAAGGAATACAAGATCTTTTCTATTGCTGGAAAAATGTGGCTTATGTATAAATGTGCTTGAATAGCTTTGTGGGTTCACAAGTTCACTAGCTCATAAGTTAGTCCAATAGGGGAAGGGGCACCCCTATTTATACTTAAGCCCCCATGGCCTTGGTGGTCACCAATAGGGCAAGTGTATGGCTCTTATATACATTCTAAAGTGTTCCAAGGCCCCTGGACACATACAAGGTCAGTTAGGGAATTTTTACAAAGAAGCTAGTTCCAGACACTATGGCGCATTGGGTCCAAAAGGTTCTAGGCTCTCTCATAAAGTGCCCATGCCTTGGGCCTTCCATAAGCTTCCCTACCTGGTGTTATAGTAACCATACCCATTTTTGTATCTAGTTTTTCTAGAAGGTTCTACACCCATGCATCTAGCCTGTGTCTAGGTTTATCTAGAGCCTTTGAACCAATAGTGCCTGTATCATCTTTTTTAAACTTCTTAGAAGCTTTTCCCAAATGGTCCTTAGGCTTAGCATCGGGTAACTCTCGTAGGGACTCATTCTCGTGCCCTAGTGCTTGAGTGAGGGTCTAGCGTTTGGGCTCAGGTGCTCAAGCCTTGGCCTTGATGTTGGTCTTGTAGGGTATGACACATGCATAGGCTTGGCCAGGCCAAGGCATTTTTATGGTCAATGAAAAGGGACTATGAAATTGCCAAATACTCGAAAGACTTGGCCAGACCAAGCCTGTGACCACAGCTTCTACTTGCACCCCCTAAGAGCTGTTGCTTGATTCAAGGACTTAGCCTGGGGTCTAGGGCAGCATCAACTATAGGTACGAGATTGAGCTTGGCACAGCTGAGCCCTTTTTCCATATACATGCCAACCGGTTGAGGCCATAAGCACTTATAGCTCACCAGAGCAACCAGTCACTGGATAGCATGACTAGAAGGCATGCTATGCTTGGATTTTGCTCTAGTGATGTTGCCATGGATGTACACAATGACAAGCTCATCATGCACACCTTTGGACAATCACCCCTTAGAGAGCATGATAGATTTTATATATTTGCCACCAATAGACATTAAAGTGTCTGTAATGGGGAACTTTTTCAAACAGGCATATCTCGTACAACAAGTCCACAGGTGCTAGTGGTGGTCATAGTATGTGCTGACACCACTGCCCAACATGTGCCAATGGAGTTTGAGGGAAGTGCCCATAGTAAGGGCTAGGATGTGCTAATGGTATTCAAGGCAACTGCCTGTACCAAGGGCCATCTTCTGCCAATATGGATCGAGACTTGTGCTTGCACAAGTCTAGATTATGCCAATGTTAATCGAGGCATATGCCCACACTAGGTCTAGATTATGCCAATGCTGATCGAGGCATGTGTTTGCACCAAGGGCCAGCACATGCCAATGTTGGTTGAGGCAAATGCCCATACCAAAGGGCCGGCTTATACCGATGATGGTCAAGCCAAGTGCCCATACCAGAGGCCAACTTGTGGTAATGATGTTTGAATCCTTGGCTAAAGTTCAATTTTAGGCCATAGTGCAGATGTTGGGCTCATGCATGTGCTGGTGTCCACATTTTTTTGGCGAGTGTAGCATCACTGGAGTATCATCGAAGAATTTGATCGGGGGCATTAGGGCTTTCAATGATTAGAGGTGGCAGGTTGAGGTGGTGTGCACAAATGATGTGTGATGGGTGCTAGTCCTTGGCCCTTATATCGGCCCCTTATCCTCTAAGCAAGCTTAATAACTCACACCCCCTTAAAAAGCATAAGAGCTTTTATAGGTTTGCTACTAGTAGCCATTCAAGTGTTTGAAATGGAGATGCTTTTTTCAAATGGCCACAAATTCTATACTTTGATTTTTTAGCTAAATTTTTTTATGGATGCCAAAAAAATACATGGATCACATATACCAAATTTGGGGCCAAAACTCTTTTTAAAAAAAATTTCAAAAAATCTCAAACCATAAAAAAATTTAAAAATCATGAAAAATAGAAAACAAGTCATCTTGCCATGAAACTTCACATGAAGGCTTAGGGGACCATTATATGAATTTACAAGTGATAAATATGGCATTGGTATGGCAGAAATATAAAGATGTGCCTAAACCGACTTACTACCTAGTCATGGTGCACATGGTGCGCAGCTCGAGCCCAGGATATTTGTGCATGTTGTGCAGCCAAGCATGTGCCAATGGCGTTCGAGGGAGCTACCCATACAAGGGCCAACATGTGCGTATGGTGGTTGAAGTATGTACGAATACAAAGGTTCAACAAGTCTCAATGGTGGTTGAGGCATGTACATGTGTCACAAGCTGAGACTTAAGCTCCAGGCTTATGTGGCTCCAGGACACGAGATTGAACGTTTTCATGTCCCAAATCAATCTAACACAAGAAATGATGTTAGACACTCTAGACTGTGGGGCTTGGCCTCCCAATACACTACAAAGTGAAAGGGCACAGCAAGTGCCAAAAGAAATACTAACAAAAGAATAATAGAAAAGTTGAAGGCTTGAGTTAAGATGTTATTACTTAATGGTTATGGAGTGTGTACAATGAGGGTAGGGGACTCTCTATTTATAGTTGAGTCCCCTTTACATTTAGTGTCTGAGATACATTCCTAAACTCTAGAGATTACAATCCTTTGATTCTAAGAGCTAAGATACAATCCTTAATTCTAAGGGATTTAGTGCTGCTGCACAATCATTAACTTGGTAAAATCATGCTAAACATTAAGACTTCTAGAAGCCACCAAATTTGATCATTTCAAAGGCCTGCCCACACTTGGGCTTGACCATACACCCATACCTCAGTCATCAGTACTTCTGCCTAGGTTCGATTGGGTGCCCATTCATTGCTCACCAGCACCACCCTTAGGCTTAGCTCAATCTTACAAAACCTAAACACCTTCCTTGAGCCTCTAGAGTCTTAATCACTACTTTCTCATTGTTCTAGGCTAGTTCCCCATGACCTGGACCTCTAATGGACCTCAAGGCATGGTCCCCTTCGTTGTCAAACTCTATCTTGCTAGAATGGAACTACACTCAACTCAGAGAGAACCCCACTTGTTAAGAGCCAAGACTCGAACACTAGGCTCGCATGACTCTAGGGCATGGGAATGGACTCTTTGCATCTCAGATCAGCCTAACATAAGAAAATGGTGCATGAATAGTCTAGATTGTAGGGCTTGGCTGCCTAGTATGTTGCAAAATGAAAGGGCATAACAAATGCTAGAAGAAAGGCTAACAAAAGAACAACAAAAAAGTTTAAGGCAAGAGTAAAGATGTCAGTACTAAATGGTTCTGGTGAGAGTACAATAAAAGTGGGGCACTCTTTATTTATGGCATAGCTTCTCTTTACATTTAGTGTTTGAGATACATTCCTAAGCTTTAGAGATTACAATCTTTTAATTTTAAGAGCTAAGTTACAATCCTTGATTCTAGGGGATTTAATGCTGCTACATAATCTTTGACTTGCTAAATTCATGCTAAGTGACAGGATTTCTAAAAGCCCCCAAATCTGGTCCTTCCAGGTTTGTGATTGAGCATGCCCACATTTGGGCTTAACCATGTGCTTGTCCCTCAATCATCAGTACTCACAGCTGGGTCTAACTAGGTGTCTGTGCATTGCTTACCACTTCTTACCTTTAGTTGTGGCTCTATCCTACCAAACCTGAACACCTTTTTTGAGCCTTTGGAATCTCATTCATTGTTTGCCTCATTGTTTTGGGCTAGTTCCTCATAACTTGGACCACCAGTGCACATTAGGGCTTGGTCCCGTTAGTTGTTAGACTCTATCCTACTAGAACTAGAACTGTCACTTGACTCGATGAGAACCCCTAGGTCTGGACCACTTTGTGGACCATGAAGTTCTCCTTCACTCATTCTAGCAACACCTTTATTGCTAAGGGGATGATGTGCCCAACTTTTACATTGGTTCCAACTCCTACACCATGAACCAATTTTCTAACATTTTGGTCCCATACCCAAACATGTACTCTATTCGCTTTTATCGTTCTCAATCTTATGTTCCTTACCACTTTGCTATAATGGCCTCTTCTACCCATGCTGCCAATACTTCCTGTGCTTTCTTTGAGTTGCTCACGACACACTCTCTTATGAAGAATTTGGCTGCACTGTGGGACTCATGCTAAGGCACTCAATACCACTAATTTCCCTTCATCAGCTCTTCAAGAGTTCCTAACCCTTTGATAGTCTTAACTAGCACCTGACCAGTCCTCTTTGGGCTCCTTCTTGTGTTGTTTACCATTGCCACTCTTGCCTTCGGATAGCCTTTCTACCCACTTGATGGCTAAAAGCTTCAAGCACTTCCTAACCTAATATGGATTGGCACAAAAATAGTAACTCAAGGGCCCTTTGCCCCTATTGGCAACTTTGTTAGTCATGCAAAATCTAGGCTTTCTTGTAGCCATTTTCATCCTCGAGGAATAAACATCGATGTCTCCACCATTCTGGCCTTTTCCCTTTAACCTTGGAGACTTGGTGCATTTAGCCTAAGTCAATGATTCCATAGCAACTCTAGCCTAACTTGACTCTTGCATGCCATTTTGTTGTAGCATTGCCTTTACGTATGACTTTAGTCAATCAATAAAATGCTTAGGCACCTCCACTCTCAGTCCCAAGCTTGCACCAGTAATAATGATAGCTCATAATGTAGCATGGTCAAACTTAAGCCTAGCTAGCTCCTCTCACAAAGTTGTCACCACAGACTCTAACACCTCATTACATTGCATGAGCTTCTCCATTGCCTTACTCAAGGATCCTTTAACATCTCTAAACTAATATATTATCTAAAGAATGGCCTCCTCATACTTCGCTAATCGAGTGCTTGTTAGCACATATCTTGTTGAAACCTTCCACTATTTCTCTATAGGTAGGCACTTCTTGAGTAACTTGCTTTGGTCTCCTATATGGTTTTCCCAAGCCATGCCATAACACAAAACACACAAACTGTTAGATCACGAATGCATAAATGAAAGGATTACCTTAACTCAAGTAGGCACTCAGGTGATCAGGTTCTAGTTCTCACAAGCTAGCACACCAGTCTACCAACATGGTACACCATACAAGACACACAGTTGAGCACTGGTTTGTACACTGGCTCAACATATAAGCCTCTCGATAAGGCTCTAGTATACACACCTACACCCACACATATGTACAATGTCATAGGCTAGGAGCTTAAGCCTAGCTATCGTATGGCCTTAGGCAGGAAACTACCATCTATATGCCTAAGTCAACCTTTTCCTTGACTTTATGTCGAACACTTTTACTGTACACTCCATTGGCTCTCAAGGAGCTTGGGAGAAAGCTAAGAAAGACAGTTAAAGCAATTGTATGATGCTATATACAATTGTTCAATGCCTACGTCAATGACTTGGTTTTCTTACTTGTATAGCTTCTAACTTCCTACAAATACGGAGGAAGGCCCCTATTTGTACTTGAGCCTCCCTAGCACATATGGCCCTTATTGATCCAAGTGTGTGGCCATCATAGGCTTTCTAGACCATTCCATGTTTCCCAAACACTTTTTAGGTTAGCTAAGGCCTTTGCAGAATCTAGCTGGTTCCAAGTTCCCTACTAAGCCCCGGCTTTGAAAAAGTTTGGGCAATCCTGCTGAGTGCTTGTGCCTAGTGGGTTTCAGATCCTTCCTTGTCTGGTCAATGCTCTACCCATAGCTAAGGCCTTCAAGAGCCTTTCTCATTTGGGTGTTATAGTACCTACTACTATTCTCATGCCTAGCTCTTTTGGAACCTTTGGTGCCAACCCACCTAGCCTACCCTTAGGCTTCTCTAGACTTTTCTAATCTTATGTGCCTAGTGTATCTCCAAGCTAATAGAGAGCCTCTTATGCCTACTGCTTGCACTAGTTTGTTGACAAATTCTATATCGTTTTAACAAGTAGTCCTCATTCTCGATACTAGGATGCTCACCTTGCCATGCTTTCACACCTTAGCCTACGCTTTGGTCCATACACTTAAGCCTTGTATGTGTTTTTTAGACCTTGGTCTTAATCCTTCATGGTCCTTTGCCCATACCAACTCAAACAAGCTACATTTTTCAACCCACTTGGCTTAGGATTTGTGCATAAATCATGACATTCTCCTCCATTCATTTTAGCAACGCCCTCATTGCTAGGGAATGTCATGCATTCATAGCACATGCATGTTGGATTAATGTCCCACTCTCGTCCTAATGTTCTTTGGCACACATTGGTTCTTGGTACATGATAGTTCTTAGTACACCTTTATAGTTATCCCTTGTTTTGATCATAATCCCAATGTGGTTCCCATGAAACCATGCTCGTCAAAGCATGTAGCGCCTTAGCTAGTGACATGCCACTACCTTCTCTCTATGCTTAATGGGCCTTTTGAGGCATGCAACACTCATGCTACATGGGCTTCCATGATAAGCATGCACCATCTTTATGTTTGATGTACCATTACCCTTTCCTCTACACCATGGGGTCCTTACCTTTTTCTTAAGCTCAATGGGCCCTTTGAGGTGTGTAGCACACATGGGTGTAGGGTATGCAATGCTCATGTCTAAGTCGTTACCCATTCTATGACAAATCATCCATCTTTAGGATTAATGACTCTTCATAGCCAAACTCACCTTACCCTTATTAGGAGCCTGAGAGATCCCTTTTTCTCAGCTCAACCACCATCGTGACTCTTACCATTGGACACTCCTTAAGTCCTCACAATGGCTTTGAGCTTCTTTCGTTGTGGGTGTTCTTTCACCTTATGTGGTCTTGAGTATAAGAAACAATTAAAGGACATGGTCACCCATACCTTTATCTTGTAAATGTTGTAGTTCTTCATTGGCTTCCTCTTCTCTTATCAAATTGCTACTCCTATCTCCCTTATCAAGACCTTACCCTTGGGCTCAACCTTTAGCCTTAGGCTATAGAGACTTAGTGCACCTAGCCTCGACCACTAACTCAACAATTACAATACTCCTACTTCAAGTCCTATACCCTACAGCTTCACTTGGCTCTTATCCATGGCTTTTACCTTTCTTTGGACTCCTTTCGTGTGGAGTCTAGCACTTGAATGAGATTATTGGTGCCCTTAAACTAGCTTTCATGGATGATGATCTCTCTTTTGAACTAACCTTTCTCCCTTTGCATATGGGTAGGTGGCCTTCATGTATATTAGCTATGCACTCAAAGACAAATATGAAGCTCAAACTAAGGATCCCCCACAGTTCCTTAGAAGCACTCAAGCATCCTTATACCCTACTCTCAGCACTTATGATCAATAATGCCTACACCACCAACCCTAATTACAAGTCAATAGCACAATCGGCACACTAGCATACAAGCTACTTATACAATCTAAACTGACGTCAACATCAGTCATAATGAAGGTTTTGAAACCTTTTAGTTGGAACCTGCTCTGATACCAACTATCACGGGATAGGAACTTAAGCCTAGCTATTGTGCGACCATAGGCAAAAAACTACCATCTGTATTTCTAAGTCGACCTTTTCCCTGACTCTTTGCAAAACACTTTTCCCATGCACTCCATTGGCTCCCTAAGAGCTTGGGAAAAAGCTAAGAAGGAGAGTTCAAGCAGTTGTAACTTCTATTTAGTTGATGCTATATACAATTGCTTAATGCCCAAGTCTATCACTTGGTTTTTCATACTTGTGTAGCTTCTAACTTCTTACAAATAAGGGGGAAGGCCTTTATTTATAATTGAGCCTCCCCAGCACATATGGCCTTTATTGATCCTAGTGTGTGGCATCATAGGCCTTGTCGACCATTCCATAGTCCCTAAGCACTTCCTAGGTCAGCTAAGGCCTTTGTAGAATCCAACTAGTTCTAGGCTCCCTACTGAGCCTCGAGTCTAGAAGAGTTCAGAAACTCTTATTGAGTGCCTGCACCTAGCAAGTTCTAGAGCCTTCCTCATTTGGTCACAGCTTTACTCATAACTAAGGCCTTCCAAAGCCTTTCTCATCTGGTTGCTACAGTACACACTATTTTTCTCGTGCTTGGCCCTTCTAAAACCTTTAATGCCTATGCACCTAGCCTACCTCTAGGTTTCTCTAGACTATTTCGCACCTGTATGCTTGGCCTATCTTCAGGATAATCTAAAGCCTTCTATGCTTGCCTGCCCATGCTACATTTCTAAGGCATTTTAGATCTTTCTAACAAGTAGTCCCCATTCTTGGGATAAGGCTGCTCACCTTGCCATGCTCTCGAACCTTAGCCTAGGCCTTGGTTTACACACTTGGGCTTCGTATGTGCATTTAGGACCTTAGTCTCAATCCTTCCTAGTCCTTCATTTGAACCTACTTAAACAAGCTATGTCTCTTAACCCACTTGGTTTAGGATTTATGCATAGACCATGACACATAGCTTGTCCAACACACCCATAACACATAGCAACAAGCTGTCGAGCACTTATCCTGTACTCTACCATGCCTACACCTAGCACACCAGGAGCGTTTCACTAGCATACAAGCATAGTAGCCTATCTAGGATGTGCACACCAAGTAGTAAACCACCCATACCATACAGTTGAATGTCTATACACATAGCAGGATGTCTACACAATTCACATAGATCCTGCAAACTAAACCAGAATGCTTATACACAAGTCCCCTAACCTACACTAACTCCAACTCTAGTTGTCATAGCAACTCTAGCTCCTTTTGTCATGACCAGAGATTTGTTACACACTCTGAACCAAGGCTCTAGTCACTACCTTTGGTCTGATCTAGGCTCCAATACCTCCTGGTATCTGGTTCTACTGCCTAGTCTAAATGTTCCCCCAAACTAGGCTTTGATACCACTTGTCATGGCTTGAGACTCAAACTCTAAGCTAGCATAGCTCCAGGATATAAGAATGGACTCTTTCGTGTCTCAAATCAGCCTAACATAAGAAATGGTGCACAAACACTCTTAATTGCAGGGTTTGGCCACCCAATATGCTGTAAAATGAAAAGGCATAGCAAGTGCCAAAAGAAAGGCTAACAAAAGAACAACAAAAGTGTTTGAGGCAAGACTAAGAACATTATTACTCGATGGTTCTAGTGTGTGTACAATGAGGGTGGGGGACTCTCTATTGATAGTTGAGTCCCCTTTATATTTAGTGCCTAAGAAACATTCTTAAACTCTAGAGATTATAATCCCTTGATTCTATGAGCTTAGACATAATCCTTGATTCTAGGGTATTTGGTGCTGCTGCATAATCCTTGACTTGCTAATATCATGCTAAGCACCAAGCCTTCTAAAAGCTTCCAAATATAATATTCCTAGGTCTATGTTCAGGCATGCCTACACTTGGGCCTGATCATGTACCCATAACTCAATCATCAGTGCTCTTACTTGGGTCTAACTGGGTGCCTCTGTATTGCTCACCAATGTCCACCCCTAGGCTTGGCTTAATCTTGCCAAACTTAAACACCTTCCTAAGCCTTTAGAGTCTTGATCACTACCTACCCTATTATTCTAGGCTAGTTCCCTGAGACCTAGATCTATAATGCACCTCAAGGCTTGGTCCCCTTAGTTGTCAGACTCTGTCTTACTCAAACTAGAACTACCACTCGATTCGGAGAGTACCCCAGGGCCTGGACCAACTTGCAAATGATGACACATGCACTAAGAGTCATTTGGTGTCGATGGTTATCAAGGCATGTGTATATGTCATGGTCCGCAAGCTAGTTGTCATGGGCCATGCTTTGCCTAGATTGAAACTGCACTTCCGTGTAGCACCAAGACTACTTTTAGTTGAGGTTAGCCTTTTTCGAGTCCATTTCTCCTTGGATAGATCATTTTTTATCCTTCAAGCCACATACTCATGAGCCTTTCTTAGCTCGAACCTTGTAAAGTCAAATACAATATTCTCAAACTCAATAGGGAGGAACCTAACTCCCATTATCATAAACAACCCATGATTCTCAGGGTGGCTCAAAGCACCCATCTCTACCCATAGGCATCAAGGTCCTAAGCTATCTCATTCTAACATGGTAAGAATTTAACACTTTAACTGCTCGCATCATATGTAAGCTCTTGTGCCTTGAACCTAAAAGCACAACATAGATGCTGGTTAGCAGCCAGCCTGAAGCCACACTTAGCTCATCTTGTCCCATAAAGCTTATATCTCAAGGCTTTAATGCTTAGCCTTGCTCTAGGCTACCCACATGCATGATGGCCTCTAGACATGATGCCTGTCCAGTCTTACGAAACTTGGGTATGCAACCCTGGTTGTAGCACACCTCTACCAATTGGCCACAAGAGTCTAGCAATGTGTCTACCTACTAGCCCACTCATCCCTTAAGCTCAATGGTGCCCCTCTTATGCAAACACCATCTCATGATCTTAATTGCTCATCGAATTGGCTCAAGGAAGGGAAATCGAGGGTCATAGCAAACGCTAGCGTCTAAACTCATGGTTCAACATAAAGGCACAATACAAGACCTATCAACCCCAACCATCCCTAGGTTTATCGTGACCTTAAGAGGCACCATGCCATACTCATGACCCAATGATGCCTACCCACCTAGGCATCACATGTGCCCAAGAGTAGCTCACTTCTGACTAGTGAGGTCCTTGCATACCCCCTAGCTAAAGGGTGGTGTAGAGCTGACACTAGTTGTCCCCTTATAAAGAGCATAAGAGATTTCCCAACCATTTTACTAAGAACTATAAGATAATTTGAAATGGGGACACTTTTCTCCCCAACCATTTTGGAGCCATTCTTCAACAAATTAAGGGCCAAGTGACCTATCTTTTTGTCACCATAATTATTACATTTCACTTGTTGATCCACTAACACATTTATGGTTACCTGTGCATAACTTCAACTGATAGCACCCAACAAGCTACCTAGCTTTAGGGTGCCCACCCATTGGCTCACACTTGCCCTCGTATTTTGGGGATAGTACTCACACCGGCTACACATACTATCAGCAACATGTTCTTAGGCTTACACTACCTATGCATAGCTTTAGGACTACAGTCCTAACCATGAGGCCTCGTGCATTGTTTAGCTCAAGGTCAATCATAGTAGGACCAAAGCACACTAAAGGCTAACCATGACACTTTCCCCTACTTACTATATCGATGCCAAGACCACACCCAACTCTCTTGTTAGATACAGTTGACATTTTATCATATGTCTCTCACTTGTTCCCTTAAGGATTGGTCCAAGATCCTTTCACATGAGGCACTACCCACAGTACGCTTTCATTGCCAATGTAGATGAGCCTTATCCTAGCTCTAATGCACCTCTATGCTATCTCTACATATGACTACTAAACTCAAACTATTGCTTGACAAATGCCACTACACTACTTCACCCATGATCACATCATGTTGCAACTTTGAGGCACGTCATTGATCATGACCCTTAGTCAAATGAATGACCACGTGCTTCATCACACATTGGTGTGCCTTATTGGACATGACCCATCATACCAATTGCACACCTATGACACCAACTCTTTGATGCTTCCCTCTAGACATGGTGCTTAGGTCAACTGCCCTCATACGTCACCACCATAATACACCCTAGCATGGTGGCATTCAAACACTTTGATCATCTTACAACTTGGGTCATTTTGACCCCTTTAAGGTCACCTTCCTAGGTGTGGCCCTCTGGGCAACCACCCTCATGATGGCACCTTAATGCTCACTATCTCAAACTTAAACTCAATGCTTAGATATCTTATAGGCTTTACTGTCTTGGCATAGCATAACCAGAAATCAAAAGTCCTCCCATTTTTAGTTGAACTTAGCTCGGCTTTGCATGTAACCATGTCTCCATAATGGTTCCACAACTCATCTGCCTTGACTCTGGCATATCTCAAAAGGTAACTTAAAGCCCCCATAAAGCTCAAGGATCCATTGATCCACTTGATGACTCTATTCACTGATAGTTCATTCCTATTGGGCAATATTTACTCAAAAAGGTTCTGTATTTGGCTTAATCAATTGGCTAGATTCTGCCTTGCTCAAACTCATCTAGTTCGCTGACCAAATCCTACTTAAACACCAATACCATCAATTTACTTAACTCAATCAGTCTTTTAACCCACATAACTTAAGGCCTTGTCAATTGGCCCATTCTTGCTTACTCGTTTCATTGAACTGCATATTATTCTAGTCTGTTGACCGCTGTTCTAGTCTGCTGACCACCACATCTCATAAAGCCTTGTCTTTCAGCCAACATAAAGCATGGTCCACTGATCTACACATTCTTGTGATCCTCTAACCACAAGAACTCATGGTTTGCTAACCATCACAAAATCAAGGCTTTCATCATCAACTAACTCAAACTTTTTTGCCTTTGTAGAATGGCTCTATGCTTGGATCCAAATGCTCGACTTATTCCCTTACTAGGGTACCTACACCACACAATAAGTGCACACATTAGTAACTGATCTCAATATGCATGACTCATGTCCCTTAAAATAAAATTGATTTGGCCCACATGGCCTTACTCAGAAACCATTTCAAGATATAGTCCCTTTTTCACATTTCGATCTCAACATAGTTTTTACATCCAAACAAGCCAACACCTCTTATTAGGTAAAGCTGGACTCTCAAGCCCTTTCACTTAGCATCTAAGAGCCTTCTGGATGGCCTTTCACTTAGGCCACTTTTCTTATTTATCGCTACGATGGATCATTCTTGAGCCCACATTTCCATGATATTGCAATCTCACCTTAATAGCTCTCTTTGAGCTTAGCACCGCTTCAATTTCTCATTATCATGCCCATAGTTGGGCCACTTTAATCCTACCACTAAGTTAAACTAGGCTCTAATACCAAAATGTCATGGGCCATGCATTTCTTAGATCAAAACCATGCATCCGTGTGGCACCAAGACCATTTTTAGTTAATGACAGCCTTTTTCGAGGCTATTTCTCCACAGATAGATCATTTTCAATCCTTCAAGTTGCATACTCATGAGCCCTTCTTGGGTTGAATCTGTAAGGTTACATGCAATATTCTCAAACTCAATAGGGAGGAACCCAACTCCCATTAGCATAATCAACCTACGATTCTCAAGGTAGCCCCGGGCACCCATCTCTACTCATAAGTATCAAGGTCCCGAGCACTAACCTGCCTAGTTCATAAGGATGTATAACCCTGGTTCTCATGATGTTATCTCATTTTAGCTTGGTGAGAACCCAACACCATGCTTGCTCACATCGTACACAAGCTCTCGTGCCTTGCACCTAAAGGCACAACATAGATGTTAGTCAGTAGTCAGATTAGAACTACACTTGGCTCATCTCGTCTTCATTTTAAGCTACCTATATGCATGATAGACACTTAACATGATGCCCATCCCACCTTAAGGAACTTGGGTGTGTTACCCTAGCTATAGCACACCACTACTAATTGGCCATAAATGTCTAGCAAAGTGCCTGTTTGCTAGCCACTCATCCCTCAGGATGATTTATCCCTCCTACAAACACCGTCTCATGACCCTTGGTTACTCATCAAACTAGCTCGATGAGGGGAAACTGAGGTGCATATTGAATGTTAACATCTAACCTTGATGGTTCAACATAAAGGAGCAATATAAGGCCTGCTAGCCCCAACGGTCCCCACATTTATCATAACCAAAAAAGGCACTGTGCCACACTCATGACCCAATATCCCTACCTATCTAGACACCACATGTACCTATAAATAGCTCACTTTAGACTAGCTAGGCATTGCCTACCCACTAGCCAATGGGTAGTGGAGAGTTGACACCAGTCATCCCTTATAAAAAGTGTAAGAGATTTTATAACCATCTTATTATGAACCATAAGACTATTTGAAATGGGGATGCTATTCTTTTTAACCATCTCAGAGCCTTTCTTCAACCAATTTAGGGCTTGGTGACTTGTCTCTTAGCCGTCATAATTCTCAAATTTCACTCATTGCTCTACCAATTCACTCGAGGGTGCCTGCACATGACTTCGACCAACAACACCCGACTGGCTACCTATCCTAAAGGTGCTTATCCATTAGCTCACACTTGTTTATGCATCTTGGGGCCTAGGGCTCACACCACCTGTACACACTATCAACAACATGTTCTTAGGCTTACACTATCCATGCACAGCTCTAAGACCATTATCACAACCATAAGGCCACATTCGTCGCTTGGCTCAAGGTTAGTCCTAGCAAGATCAGGGCATACTAGGGCTTGACCATGACACTGGTCTAAGCCTAAGGGTTCCTTCCTAGTTAAGAAGTAGTTCTAGTTCTAGCAGATAAAGTTTGACAGCTAGGGAGACCAAGCCTTGAGGCCTACTAGAGGCTCAAGTCATAAGAAACTAGCATAAAATAGTGGTACAAGTAGTGATCAAGACTCTAGAAGCTTAGGCACAGTGTTCAAGTTTGGTAAAATCGAGCTAGGCCCAAGTATGGGCACTCCTAAACATAGTCTTAGAGGATCAGGTTTAAAGGCTTCTAGAAGGCCCAATGCTACAGCATAATCTTTGATAAGCTAGAATTATGTTAAGCACATAAGTTTTGTAGGCTAACTTAGGCAGATAGAGTCAATGCCCTATCCAAGTTAGCATAAAGTTTGGCTTAAGGCTAGAGCTTGTGACATATGCATTGAGCATCATTTTGTGTTGATAGCGATCGAGGGGCAAATAAGCACCTTAAGTGGGAGGGTCATAATACACATTCTTGGCTAAGTGCCACTGTTATGGGCTAAGAGCTTAAGCCTAGCTACTGTGTAGCCTTATGTAAGAAACTACCATCAGTATGCCTAAGTCAGCCATTTCCCTGACTCTAAGCTAAACACTTTTGTCGTGCACTCAATTAGCTCTCTAAGAACTTAGAAAAAATCTAGGTAGGAGAGTTAAAGCAATTGTAACTTTTATTTACATGATGCTATATACAATTACGTAATGCCTAAGTTTATGACTTGGTTTTTTTTACTTGTGTAGCTTTTAACTTTTCACTAATGAAAGGAAGAGCTCTTATTTATACTTGAGCCTCTCTACTATATATAGCTCTTATTGATCTAAGTGTGTGACCCTTATAGGCCTTCCAGACCCTTTCATGGCCCCTAGACACTTCTTAGGTCAGCTAAGGCCTTTATGAAATCTAACTTATTCCAAGCTCCCTATGTAGCCTCAAGTTTGGAAAAGTCTAGGCATTCTTATTGAGTGCCCATGCCTAGTGAGTTCCAAAACCTTCCTAATCTGATCATTACTCTATATCTAGCTAGGGCCTTTTAGAGCTTTCCTCGTCTAGGTGCTATAGTACCTACTATTATTCCCATGTCAGGTCATGGAACCATCGGTGCCCTCACACCTAGCTAGCCTTCAGTCTTCTTTAGACTATTCTACACCCATATGCCTAGCCTATCTTTAGGTTAATCAAAAGCCTTTTATGCCTATTTGCCTATGCCACTCTTTTGGGGTGTTTCAGATCCTTCCAACAAGTAGTCCCCATTCTCCGCACTAGGCTACTCATCTAGGCATGCTTTCATACTTTGCCTTGACCTTACTTCACACACTTGGTCCTTGTATGTGCCTTTAGGACTTTGGTCTCGATCCTTCCCAGTTCTTCACTAGCACTAAATCAAATAAGCTATGTCTCTCACCCCATTTGGCTTAAGACTTATGCATGGATCCATGACATTCTCCCCTATTTGTTCTAGTAATGCCTTCATTACTAAGGGATGTCATTCATTCACCATACGTGCATGCTAGATTAATGTCCCATTATTGTCTTGATGGTCCTTGGCACATGATGGTTCTCGATACACCTTTGTAGTCATCCCATGTTTTGGTCATGATCCTATGCGATTCCCATGAAACTAATGGTTGTTAAAACAACTAGTGCCTTAGTTTGTGATATTTCATTACCCTTTCCTTGCACTTAATAGGCCCTTCAAGGTATGTAGTGCTCACTAGTGTAGGGCCCGTAATGCTCACATCTAGGCCATTACTCTTTCTTTGATGAACCATCTATCTCTAGGGCTGGTGGCTCTTGGTAGCCACACTTTCCTTACCCTCATCAAGAGTTTAAAATATCCCTTCCTTTTAGCTCAACTACTGTTATGACTCTTGCCATTAGACTCTCCCTAAGTCCTCACAATGGCTCCAAGCTTCTTCCACTATGAGTGTTCCTTGGCCTTATATGGTCTTGAACATAAAAAGTAGTTAAAAGATATGGTCACCCATACCTTTGAACCTTTGATCCTTGCCTTCCTATGCTATAGTTCTTCATTGGCTTACTATTCTTTTGAGGTATTGCTACTTTCGTCTCCCTCACACAAGCCCTTACCTCTAGGCTTAACCTTTACCTTTGGGCTATATAGACTTAGGGTACTAAGCGTCAACCACAGACTCAGCAATGGCAATACTCTTACTTCAAGTCTTGTACCCTACCACTTCACTCAGCTTTTACCTATGGCTTTTACCTTTTTTGAACTCCTCTTATGTGGAATCTAGCACTCATATACAATCTTTGATGCCTTCAAACTGACTTTCATGGATGACAATCTCTCTTTTTAACCAGCCTTTCTCCCTTTGCACATGGATGGGTAGCCCTCATACACATTACCTATGTACTCAACCATAAACATGAAGCTTGAACTAAAGATCTTTTCATATCTTTAGGAGCACTTAGGCATCTATGTGTGCTATTCTTGGTATCAACAACCAGTAATGATCACACTATACAACCCCATTACAAGTCAATAGCACAACCGGTACATTAGCATGCAAGTTGTTTGCATAACCTAAACTGACATCAACATTGGTTATAATGAAGGTTCTGATGTCCTTATGGTCAAACCTGCTCTGATACTAACTCTGATTGGAATTGGCTCAAATACCAATTGTCATGGGTTGGGAGTTTAAGCCTAACTATCGTGTGGCCTTATGTAAGAACTACCATCCGTATGCCTAAGTTAGCCTTTTCCCTGTCTTTGTGCTGAGCACTTTTTCCATGGACTCCATTGGCTCTCTAAGAGTTTGGGATAAAGCTAAGAAAGAAAGTTAAAGCAATTGTAACTTCTATTTGCTTGATGCTATATACAACTACTCAATGCCCAAGTCTATGACTTGGCTATTCTTACTTGTGTAGCTTTTAACTTTTCACTAATGAAGGGGAGGGCCCTTATTAATACTTCAGCCTCCCTAACACATATGGCCCTTACTGATCTAAGTGAGTGGTCCTCATAAGCCTTTTAAACCTTTCCATGCCCTAGACACTTTTTAGGTCAACTAAGGCCTTTATAGAGTCTAACTTATTCTAAGCTCCCCGTTGAGCCTCAGGTCTGGAAGAGTCTAGGCACTCTCACTAAGTGCCCACACCTAGTGGGTTCTAGAACTTTCTTCATCCGGTCACTGCTCTGTATGCAACTAGGGCCTTTTAGAGCCTTTGGGTGCTATAGTGCCTATTACTATTCTTGTGCAAGACCCTTTTAAAACCTTTAGTGCCTAGGCACCAAGCTAGCCTCTAGGCTTCTCCAGACTCTTTTGCACTCATACTCCTAGCCTATCTTTAGGGTAATCTTAAGGCTTCTGTGTCTATGTACCTATGCCACTCTTCTAGGGTGTCTAGATCCTTCCAACAAGTAGTCCTCATTCTCGATACTAGGTTGCTAACCTCACCATGCTCTCACACCTTAGCCTAGGCCCTGGTCTGCACACTTAGGCCTCGTATGTGCCTTTAGGACCTTGGTCTCAACCCTTTCTAATGCTGTGCCTGCACCAACTCTAACACCTGCATCTCTCACTTTACTTAATTAGGACTTGTGCATGAACTATGACACTAGCATCTACCAAATAGGTGTTTGAGGCAACAACCTATACCAAGGGCCTACTTGCACTAATGGTGGTCTAGGCAAGTGTCCTCACTAAGTGCCAACATCAAGCAATGGCATCCAAGGCAACATCCTATACCAAAGGGCCAGCATTTTGCTAATAGTGTCTGAGGTAACAACGGACTAGCATTTGTAGATGGTGTTGTATACAATTGCCTGCACCAACGAAGGCCTAGATGCTATTGGTGGTGTTCGATGCAACAACCTATACTAAAGGCTTGTGTATGGTAATGGAGTTTAATGCAAGTGCCCACACCAAGGGTGAACCCATCCCTGTAACAAATATTAAGGGTATTTAGTTGTTTATTTGGATGCTTAAGGGAGGGATGTCATTAACCAGCTGAATCAATTGTAATAGAGAAAACTATTTATCCCACCCTAGAGGGGTATAGGGTAAAAAACTGAAGTGAAGAGACTTTGGTGGCTATGGGAGGAGGGATGAATTGAAGTGACAAAGGGTTGAACTTAATAGATCATGGTAGCAAGGCCACTCTGCCACTTACAATACCCCATCATGTATTTAAGTCATCTATAAAGGATCTACCCACCACTTGGTGGGAATTGAGCTCCAAGGATGCCTACGTAGCTTGTCCACCATGAGGGTTACACCTATGACACATGCCTTTAGGGGCCATGGGCCTCTATTATAGGTTGACAACAAGGCGACGGATGCGTGCATCACTTCTAGCTCAGATTATGACTTAGAGGTGTTTAGTCATAATCTAGTATATGGTAGCTTCATGCCACTGGCTTTTAACCAAGCATGATGACTAATTGTGCAAATCAATGATTGCTATCGTACTAGGTTGAATTACTATTACGATGCTATCATCAATAGTGTAAGACTAACCTATCTCATGATGGTCCAAAACCAACTCACAATCCCTATTGGTGGGTGAACAATCTAACACTTGGTGAATTCTGCTTCAGAATGATAGGAAGAGCCAACATCGAAGGATCAAAAAGTAATGTCACTATGAATGCTTGGTTGCCATAAGCCAGTTATTCTTGTGGTAACTTTTCTGACATCTCTAGCTTCAAATTTTGAAGGTCTAAAGGATTGATAGGCCATGCTTTCATGGTTTGTATTCATATTAGAACTCAAAATCAAACAAGCTTTTACCCTTTTATTTGACACGAGATTTTTGTTCTCATTGAGATCATTTTACGACACCTATGTTATCTTTTAATAAATGTGCTACCATAGCCAAACTCCCCACCTGATAATGTTTTCTAGCCAGATTGATTGACTGAAGCTGGCCTTGGGCCAAAAGAAGGGATCATGCCCTACCTTTAATTCATGGAATAAGTAAAATAACATTAAAAGTAACGGTATTTCATTTTTTCCCGAGGGTTCCTATCATCCTACACCTTTAAAGTGATTTCACAAAGTCCAACTAGAGTCAAGCTAATCTGGGTCTTCTTTCCTTGTTGATTTTGTTGAGCCCATTCCCTTGGCTATGGCTTCGCTAGATAATAGATAGGGACAGTGAGAATTTTGTTAATCCAATCATGTATGTTAGTAAGATGGTGAGGCATTTGGCTACCTTAAGAGAGTCATAGTTACTCCTGCTGTTTACACATGCTTGGTTGAATTTCTTCACTTTGACATTTAAAGCACTGGGCAAAAATTAGATTGCATAAGTATCTACAGAGATCATCACTATGGTTTGTTTTAATTAAATAGTCAGATTCCCCTTGTCCATACCAATGTTGAGTTAACTGTTCATTAGCTAGGGAAAGCCCCCAAGGGAGCCATTCCCAATTCATCCTTAGGCTGGCATGCAGTAGCCCGCTTTCATTATGGGAGTGGCTTGAGTAGTGCATAGATAATCGACAAGTTTGAGACTAGGACCCCTATGCCCAACCCTCAAAGCCAATCCTTTCTCGAGGTTATGGATCCATTTTGCTAACTTTTTTTACCTATATTGTTCCATCGACTATAGGTTATTCACCTTGGAGACCATATGTGGTTATGAATATGATGGGATGGACAAAACTTGATCTTCTAGATTTTTAAAGGCCATCGAGGGCATACTGGACATCACGTGACATACAGTGTTCTTCTGGCCACTAGACCCTACCTTCAGCTGTGTTTTTTTTTAGGTTAAAGAGGCTGTTAAATAGAAAAGATAACTTTTCCTAAAGCCCCCCAATGTCTCAGACTCCCTAATCTTGTTGTTAGGCATCACATCTTGGTTTAGGAATTTTAACCCGATTACTTTTCGAAGCCTATGCTAGACACATTATCATTTAGGCTTCCCGTATCTCTTAAGATCGACTAACCCATGTGCAAGTGCTGTTCACATGGAACCTTTCCCTACTTCAACCTTTAAAGTTTTCATTTGAATAATTACTACTACCACCAAGATTTGTAGTGATGGTCGATTCGTCCAAGCTCACTCACCTTCAGTGGTTAAAAAGGACCATGAGATAGCCAAATACCTGAGATACTTGGCAAGACCTAGCCTATGTGCATAGATTCTGCTTGCACCACCCTAGGGAGCTACTACCCTATTCAGAGACTTCCTCTAGGTTTTGGGGTAACATCAGCCATAGGCACAGGCTTGAACTTAGCATAGCTAAGACACATTTCTACATGCATGCTAGCCTATCGAGGCCATGGATGCCTATAGGTCACTAAAGCAATAAGTCACCAAACAACATCACCAAAAGGCATACACAACCTAGATTTTTCTATAGGGATGTTGCCATGGATATACATAATGATAGGCCTATCACGCATAGCTACTCCTTTTTTGGAGGGGAGAAGGGGACTTGAACAACCATCCCCTGAAGAGCATGAAAGATTTTACATATATACTAGTAGTAAACATGAAAGTGTCTAAAATAGGGACACTATTTTCAAATAGTCATATCCTACACTAAGAGTTCATAGGTGTCAATAGTTATCGAGAATCTACCCACAGCAAGGGCAAGGATGTGTTAATGGTGTTTGAGACAAGTGCTCATAGAAAGGGCTAACATGTGCCAATGGTGTTCGAGGTGATTGCTTACACCAAGGGCCATCTTCTATTGATGTTGATTGAGGTAGGTGCCCACACCAAGGGCCAACATGTGGTAATGGTGGTCGAGGCAAATGCCCATACCAAGGGCTAGCTTATGTTGATGGTGGTTGAGGCAAGTGCCTATACCAAAAACCAGCTTATGCCAATGATGGTTGAGACATGTGCCTGAACCATGCACCAACAGGTGCCAATGATGGTAGAGGTATATGCCTACACCATGCAGCAGCATGTGCCCACACCATGCATTAGCGTATGCCCACACCATACACCAACATATGCCCACACCATGCACTAACATATGCCAGTGATGGTCGAGGCCTTGGTTGAAGTTTGATTATGGGCCACGATGCACATGTTGGGCTTGAGCATGTGCTAATGCTACATTTTTTGGCCTAAGGCACCATCACCAGAGCATCGCTGGAGAACCTAACTAATAGCATTAAGGGTTTTGGCGATTGGGGTAGGGGGTCGAGGGTGTGTGCATAAGATGTGCAATAGCTATTGGCCCTTGGCCTTTATATTGGCCCCTTATACCCCAAGGAACCTCAACAACTCACTCCCCCTTAAAGCATAAAAGCTTTTAGAGGTTTGTAGCCAGTAGCCATTCAAGTGTTTGAAATGGGTACATTTTTTTTCAAATGGCCACAAAATCTTCTACACTTTGATTTTTTAGTCAAATTTTTTATGGATGCCAACAAAAGTACAAGGATCACATATACCAAATTTGGAGTAGGAACTCCTTTTAAAAAAATTTCAAAACATCCTGAATCATAAAAAATTTTAAAAATTATGAAAAATAAAAATGAGTCATTTTGCCATGAAACTTCACATGAAGGCTTAGGATACCATTATATGAATTTAAAAAGCCATAAAAATGGCATTAGCTTGATAGAAATATGAAGATGTGCTTAAACCTACCTGCTACCCTGATCAAGGTGTGCATAGTGTGCAACTTAGCATTTGTCAATGGTGTTTGAGGGAACTGCCCACACAAGGGCTAGCATATGTCAATAGAGGTTGAAGCATGTGCCAAGACAAAAGGGCAAATAAGTCTCGATGGTGGTTGAGGCATATGCATGTATCATAAACTTTAATCTTAAGCCTTGCAATCATGTGGCCTTAGGTGGAAACTACCATCCATATATGCCTAAGTCAGCCTTTAACCAGGTTCAATGAGTGTGCCACTCCCTAAAGACTAGTCAGACCCTAAAGACAATTAAACACTATAGCACACTAAGAAGGCACTGGTTAAAGAATACAAGATCCTTTCTATTGTTTGAACAATGTGGCATATGTACAAATGTGCTTAAAGAGCTTTGTTGGTTCACAAGTTCACTAGCCCATGAGTTGGTCCTATGGGGGTGGAGGCACCCTTATCTATACTTGAACCCCCATGGCCTATGTGGTCACTAAAGAGCTAAGTATATGACTTTTATATACATTCTAGAGCATTTTAAGACCCTTAGACACATGCAAGGTTGGTTAGGAAATTTTTGGAAAGGAGTTGGTTCTAGACACTCTGTGGTGCACTAGGTCTAAAAGGTTCCAAGCTCTCTCGTAAAGTGCCCATGCCTCGAGCCTTCCAAAAGCTTTGCTACCTGATGCTATAGTAACCATACCTATTTTCATATTTGGCTCTTCTAGAAGGTTTTGCACCCATGCATCTAGCCTGTGTCTAGGCTTATCTAGAGCCTTCGTACCTATAGTGCCTACACCATCTTTTCGAGGCTTTCTAGAAGTTTCTCCCAAATGGTCCTTAGGCTCAACAACAAGTAACTCATATAGGGACTTATCGATGGTCTAGCCTCTAAACTTTGGTGCTCAAGCCTTGGTCTTGATAGTGCTGATGTAGGGTGTGACATATTCCCCTATCTGTTTTATTGATGCTTCATCATGTCTTCTTCACGAAACTTGTCAATCTAATCTTGGAACTACCACAATGCCTCAGCTGGCTCCTAGCTTATCTTACTATCCGACTAGCCTTTTTATTGTACTAAGTACTCATGCTTAGGCATGTGTTGCCTTGTGGTTGGCTAAGTTGTGCTCAATCTTTCAATCATAAGGGGCCTTAATGCCTACTGGTGCTTTCTTTGATTAGCTTTAAGAGAGATCATCCAAGTTATTGTGTTAAGGCTTAAGCATACTTATATCAAACCTTAGATGTATAATAAGCCTCGAAGAAGCTCAAGCTTGTATGCATACTTGCCTATTCACTTTAAAACTTTGAAAGGACCTTTGTACCTATAAGTAAGCCTCTTCTACATTCCTGGATACCATAGCACCAAATGTAGCTTGACTAGTTCTAAGTCCCCTACTTGATACTACATGTCCCATCAGTTTTGATCATCCCACTTCTTCAATCACTTTGCTACCTTATCTAAACACACTTAGGCTAGATCAACTTGTTCTTGCCATGCCTTGCCAAATTTGTAAATGGTTAGGTTCGATCTTGTGTACCCTGAAGTAATAGCACTAGATGTACATGGCTACTATTTAATCATAATCTCAAAAGGAATTTGATTCATAGCCTCACTTCATTGAAGATTGTATAAGAACTGAGCTACATCTAATAGGTTAGGCCAGTCTTGTTGGGAGGCACTAACATAGTGTTAAAGGTGCACTTCTAATAAGGCATTAACCTTTTCGATTTGGCCATCCATCTGAGGGTGCACAATGGTGAAGAACCTCAAGTCTGACACTAAGAGCCTGATCAATTCACTTTAGAACTTGCCCATAAATTGACCATCTCGATCACTAATGATGGATTGAGGAACACCCTAGTACTTGACTAGGTTCTTAAGGAACAATAGGGTTACTTCCTTCACTGGGCATTCTTTAGTTGCTAGAATGAAGGTTCCATTCTTGGAGAACTAGTCCACCATTACAAAGATGCTGCCACACCAATCCAACTTGGGTAGTCCAATAACGAAGGCTACGGAGACACTTTCCCATGGGTGCTTAAGAACCAACAGTGGTTTTAAGAGGTCAATGGGGGACTTTTGTTGTATCTTGTCTTCTTGGCACATAAGACAAGTTCTGACATAAGCCTGTACATCATCTCTTATCTTAGGCCAATAACATCGATCCTCAATAAGGACTAAGGCGTAGTGTACATCGAATGGCCTATTCATCATGAGTCATGACACTCTTTCACGACTTTGTTTCATAGCTTGTCAAATTATAGGACAAAGAGTTAGTTTCCCATGGTGTAGAGTAGATCACTTTCAAGGTAAAACTGTCTAGTCTTCACTTGCTTCATGTACTCGATCAAGGTTTAGGTTGTAGGGTCTTCGATCAGCCCGTCTTTGATATATGCTACCAAAAAACCATCTGGCCTGTTAAATGCTACTAGTTCTACCTTGCAGTTGAGTGCATCAGCCATGACATTGCCTTTCCTGGCTTGTACTCTATGGTAAAATCAAACTAAGCTAGAAAGTCTTGTAAACGTGCTTGTTTAGGAGTAAGCTTCTTCTGAATTTAGAAGTAGTTGGTCACCATATTGTAGGTTATCACCATGAATATACTTCCCAACAAGTAATGCTTCCATGTGGATAAGCAATGCACCATGACAATCATCTCTTTCTCTTGGACTATATATTAATGCTTGGTCTCATTGAGCATTCTACTCTCAAAGGCAATTGGGTGCCGGTCTTGCATCAACACACCTCTAATAACAAAGTTGGATGCATTAGTGTTTAACTTATATGGCTTGGTGTGATAGCTTACTTTAGGCAATCAAAGGCCTCTTGGCTCTTGAGACTTCCATTCCCAAACTTATCCTTTCTTATGCATGTCGGTGAAGGGTGCTATAATGGATTAGTACCCCTTTATGAAATGTTGATAGCAACTTGTCAGACTAACGAATGATTGTAACTCTATGACCTTGGTTGGTAACTTTCACTATTGGATTGCATGGACCTTGTTAACATTTATCCAAATCGAGCCATTTTCCATAATATGGCCTAAGAATGAGACCTCATGCTGAGCGAATGTACATTTTTCCTTTTTTACGTATAGTTCATTTTCCCTTTGTACTTGGAACACCTACCATAAGTGATCCACATGCTCCTCGAGTGTTCAGCTATAGATAACAATATAATCAAGGTATACAACAATAAATTGGTCAAAGAAAGGTTGTAGTACCTTGTTCATCAGCATGAAAAATGTCACGGGTGCATTTATCAAACTGAAAGGCATGACTAGGAACTCATACGCCCTATAGCAAGTCACATTTGTGTCTTTTATTCATTAACTTTGACTATCCTTACTTGATAGTATCCCAATTTTAGATCTAGCTTGATGAACTAGCATGCTTCTCTTAGCTAGTCAAACAAGTTATCAATAAAGGGAATGGGATACTTGTTTTTCATCGTAAGCTTGTTAAGCACCTAGTAGTTGATGCACATTCATAAGGACCCATGTGCTTCTACTAAAATAAGACTAGTACACCATATGGAGCTTTAAAGGGCTTGATGAACCTTGCATCTAGAAGCCTTTTGAGTTATCTTTTTAGCTCTTCTAACTCTAGAGATGACATCATATATGGGGCTTAGGCTGGTAGCTTGGCATCAAGAAGTAGCTTGATCTTGTGGTCTACCTCTCACTTAGATGGTAGTTTTTTAGCAGTTCTGTAGGCATTACATCCTTAAATGACTCAAACACCTCTAGCACCTCTAAGGCAGTGTTGGCTTTTCACATGCCCTTGGTAAGTTGGATGGGTGATAGTACCTTGGTTCTAGTCCCTTGCTCTCATTTCACTAAGACAATGCATTGGCATCGATGGTCAAAGATGCAAATGTAGTTGGCAAAAGGAACAAGGAGTGCATTGATCTTGTCAAGGAAATCTAAATCGATAATAAAGTCATAGTCATCAAGAGGGTTTACCTTAATGGATTCCTTGCTTTTCCATGCAACAAGTTGTAACTTGACTCCTTGTGCCATGCCCACGATTAAAACCTCTTTGGAGTTAATGTTTCAAACATAAAGAGATCAGATGCACCTATGTCTACCAGAGCATTTATGCACTTGCCCATAATTGAGATTTTGGTGAACATAAGCCCCTTTCTCTTGTGCCTTTTATTTGCCAATATAAAACTTAGCATGATCAAACCAAGCTTCAATCCCTCCTTCTTGGGTTGCTCCCATACCCCTTGACAATGGCCATGAGTTTGGCTCTATTGAAATTGTCCTTGGCTCAGTATTAACCATCAGAAATAAAATAGGTCATGGGTTCATCCTTGGTCATTGGTCATTTATCCTTTTTCTTGTCTCCCTCACCTTTACCTTTACCCCTAGGCATGGAAAACTTAGACTTGTCCTCTTTCTTGAATTTCACTAAGGATTTAATGGCTATCATGGCTTAAGTGAGGTCATGGACGCCCATCTTCTTTAGCTCTTACTTAGCCCATGGCTTGAGCCCATCCATAAATGCAAAAAAGGCTTCATCCTCCCCATGGTTAGGAAATTAGGGCATGAGTTTTGAGAACTCTCAAACATAGTCCCACACTTTTCCATATTAGGTAAGCCACTATAGCTTCGTGCGTGCCTCCTCCATAGCCTATTATGGGTAAAACTATTGCCTAAACTCCCTTTGGTGCTCTTCCCATGTTTCAATGGTAGCAACCCTACACTTGGCCTCCTTAGACGAATGACAGCACCATAGAAATGTGATATCTAGAAGATACATAAAGGTAGTGGTTACCTTAGTAGCATCTTCTTTAATGCTCATTACATGCAAATACTGTTCCATGCCCTATAAGAAGTTGTCTACGTCCTTTGCAGACCATGTGCCCTTAAACTTGTTTGGCTTAGAAACTTTCACCCCCATCCTAAGAGCTATTGTGAATATGCCTCTCTTATGGCTACCTCACATATGGAGAGCCTCTTCTTGAGCTACTCCATCTCCTTCTTCATGGCCTTGACCAGGGCCTCTAGGGTAGTGTTCTTATGGGTGAGGCTTTTGATCTCTTTGAAAAGAGTTTGCCTTAATTCTTCCATGATTTCCTTTCTAGCTAAGACTAATTCCTCCATTTGGTCTTCGTACTTATCTTAAATTTCAGCCACGACCAACTCCACCTTGGCCACCTGAGCATTAGAGGGTGAGATCATGTCCCTACTAGTACCTTTCTTATCCTTTCTAATAATGTGTGTCTTGTGAAACTTTTACGCCTCAACATGTCAGTGGCTTATCTTGGAAGTAGATATTGTCTTAGATCAGGGTCACACACCAAACTATGCTCTAATACCAATTGTCACAGGCTTTGATCTTAAGCCCTATAACCATATGGCCTTAGGTAAAAAACTACCATCCACGTATGCCTAAGTTAACCTTTAACCAGGTTGAGTGAGTGTGCCATTCACCAAGGACTAATTGGACCCTAAAGACAATCAAACACTATAGCACACTACGAAGGCACTAGTTAAAAAACCCAAGAACCTTTCTATTGCTGTAACAATATGGCTTATGTACAAATGTGCTTGAAAAGCTTTGTTGGTTCACAAGTTCATTAGCTCATGAGTTGGTACTATTGGGAAAGGGCCACCTCTATTTATACTTGATCCTCAATGGCCTATGTGGTTACTAAAGAGCCAAGTTTGTGAATCTTATATACATTCTAAAGGGTTTCAAGGCCTCTAGACACATACGAGGTCAATTAGGGAATTTTTAAAAAGGAGCTAGTTCCAAACACTTTGTGGCACACCAGGTCTAAAAGGTTACAGGCTCTTTCGTAGAGTGCCTATACCTCAGGCCTTCCAAAAGCTTCCCTACTTGGTGCTATAGTAACTATACCAAATTTTGTATCTAGTTCTTTGTTAGCCATGAATTAATCCTTATTTTGGAAATGACAAAACATTAAAGCTAAATAAACTTGATCAAGATTTTGAAAAAGGATTTATTTAGTACATGTTATTAAGTTTTACATTTTGGTACTAAATAAATAATATGATTTTCAAAGCTTAAACAAACCTTTCTTTTTTAATATTTCTCAAACCAAATCTATCTTTAAAGCTTATTTACTTGAGCTTAAATGAAAGTCCAATTGTTGTTTTTAAAGTAAACTTATTCATTTTGGACTTAATACAATTTTGATAATATTGGTTTTGAGAAATGGATTAACTTAAGAAAGCTGTTTTACAATAATAAAGTTTTCCAACATTGAACTTGTTTTATTTTTCTATGTTAATTCACAAAGTCTTAATATTTGAATTTTATATGGTTGGAAAGCTCTTTGAGTCTACTTTCTAATGGATTAAACAAAATCAAAATCCAAATTTTCTAAGAAAAGATTTTGAATTTTTACTAGACACTCTGTAGTTGTCAGAAAAACTGCACAAGGTGTAAATTTGAAAATTCACTATAATTCGTGCATAATGAATTAGGTAATGAACTTTATATGGATAGAAAGCCCTTTAAGTGTAGTTTCTAAATATTCAAACGTTTTGTGATTTGGATTTGTATAACTCAAGATATGATCAAATTAGTAAGTAGAGTACAAAACAGGGGATAACCACCCAGCCACTGACATGATCGATCCCCTTATGGAAGGGATCGATCGGGTCATGATTTTCAAAGGAAAATTAGTTCAAAACATGAACCAATTGATCCCCTCATGGAAGGGATCAATCAATTTTGGGCAGAAACACTCCAACGACTACTTTTTAGTTCTTCCAACAGCTATTTTCTTCTCCAAACACTTCCAACGGCTACCTCTTCAATTTCTCTATAAATTGGGCACTCCAACACACCAAGAAGATAGATAAATCAAGAGAGTAAGAGCCAATAAACAACATTTTCATTCTCTCAAAGAATCAAGAGCTTTTAGAGCTTCAAAGTCCATATCTTTGTATTTATTGTATCCAATTTTTATTTGTTGTTCATTCATCATTTTCTTGTACTTAAACTTAGCAAACACTTAGCCTTAGAGAGGTTGTTCTATTGTTTGCAAAATTATCTTTGATATACAAGGGTGGAAGAGAACAAGAGGTGAGGTATCCTCTTGAGAGCTTTGTAGTGAGATTGGGTAAAATACTACAAAGGGTAGAGGTTTCTATCTTAAGCCTTAGAAAGAAAAAGATAGGTTGTATTTTCAATTCAAGAATAGTGGATTGAAGCCTTGGTGTGGACAACCAAGAAAAAAAGACGTAGGTGCCTTATGGAGAAAGATCGAACCTCTATAAATCATTATGTTTGATTTCTCTATCCCTATCTCCTTACAATTTATTGTTGCTTATATTTGATTTTAAATTCATTAATTGTTATTGTTTGCATTATATTTTCATCAAAAGTGCTTATTGTTTTAATTTCCATTCAACTATATTGAAATCATTTGTTTGGGAAGAATTTGAAGAAATCCAATTCACCCCCTCTTGGATCTCCATCTAACCTATAAAGCTAACAATTGGTATTAGAGCTTTGGTCTCATTTTTATAGGTTTAACCATTTTGAGTAAAGATCCTATGGCTCAATTTTGGTTCCAAGATGGTGAGGAAGTCCTCAAAGCTACTGTGTTGATAAATTTGAATTTTGTAAATAGAGAAGGAGGATGAAGATGTTCATAGTGGCCCAAGATTTTGGAGCTTAGTTAATGATAGAAAGAGGGCTTGGAACTCCTTTAAATGATGTAAACTATATGAGGCAAGTGATGGATGATGCAAAGGCCAAGTGCATTCTCTATGGAGCTCTTGACTCTCACAACTTCAACCTGGTCTCAAAATGCTCAACCTCAAATGAGATATGGAGAAAGTTGGAAGAACTGCATAAAAGACAAATTGCCAACCAACATGCATCATATCTCATGGCTATTGAGAAACCAAAGGTAACCTCTAACTCTTGTGATTCAAACTCTTGTACTTTTGATGAGTTACAAGATGCTCACAATGATTTAGTAATTGAGTTTGAAAATATGCATTTGAAACATAAAAAAATGATTTCAAAATTGAAAGTTGAAAATGATCTTTTGATGAATGCAAAAAATATTCTAAAAAAAGAAAATGAAAAGTTGAAAATAGATTTAAAAACCTCTCAAAGTAGAAATGAATTTTTAGAAAAAGAAAATTTTGATTTGAAAAAGAAATTTGGTGAATTGAAGAATGAAAAACACAAGCTTTTAAATAGTTCATTAAGTACTAAAATGATTAAATGCAATTTTGGTAATTTTCATGGTCATACTATACATGCTTGTCCTATTAGAAGAAAAGTCCAATTTAGAATTAGGCAAGTATGGGTTCCAAAAGGAACAAGAGACTTGGTGACTAACTTTCAAAGACCCAAAGCAATTTGGGTACCAAAAATCAAACAAGATTGTCTCTTGTAGGTTTGCTAGAGCAATGAGCTAACAATGTATGATTGAAGATTGAATACTCTAGACACACAATAGAGATGGGTAACCTCTAAACTTTTATTTGAAGAGTATTTGAATTTAGTTACCTATTCATGATGATTTTGTGATTTTCATACATATTGATTTGTGATTATTGAACATGCCTATATGACCATGATGTTTAAAATTGCTTAACTTGTTTATAATGCTTGGATCTTGTGAAATTTTGTTAAAACTTGATTATTTTATTCTCAATTGTTTTAACTCTAGATTTGTGATTTTAAAAATTGATGATCATCTTGTGCTTAAATCATAAATATTGATGTTTGATTGTTCATCTTTTGATTTCTTATGAAATAGTCGTGAAATATGCATTAATTCTGTATCCTTATTAATTCAAGATCTATTTCTTTTCTTGTGATTGATGAATTGATGAACTTTATGTGCTTAAGTGATATATGTTGATTCTTTGTTCATCTATGTTTTTGATCAAGATATGTGCTCATACGATGATTGGTTCAACTTGACCTTAATGCTTATGATTTGAAATTACTTAAATTTTTTTTATCTCTTGATTTTCAAAATATTTTTAAATTTACTTGCTCTTGTACTAAATTGATTCATTAATTTTGTGAAATATTTTGGAACTTGTGCTTAATTGACTTATCTTTTGGTTTGGGATTAAGTATTAATAAACTAATTGTGTTTAATGATATATGTTGTTAGTTCATCTATTGTTCTCGTCAAGTGTGTGCATATATGGTAAATATAATTTATCTTTACTTGACATGCTTGCAACATGACTTAAGTGAGTGATTTTCTTATGATGTTTATTTTTAGCTTAAGTCATTTTTTATTATGGCCTATAATTTGGGTAGACATATTTATCCTTTTGTGCTAAAATTTTCTTGAATATGTTTTGGATATAAATATGTCTTCCTTGAGTTTTTAGTTTTTATATGGCTTAAAATTTATTTTGGCATATTCTTTGGTGATTTATTAAATATATATGAATATTGAATATGTCTTCTTTGTGTTCAATATTTCTAAATGATCTAGAAAGGATTCATGTTTTTCACATTACATGAGGACTTTAGCTTTAGTGCCAATATTGTGATATTTGATGCTTAACTTGATACATGGCCTCTAGCTTAAGTATATATCTCCCTTGCAATTGGCAACTTATGCTTAGTGAATAAATTTTCTTTTGCCTATAATGACTTAGAATATGGATTGTTTTCTAATAATTGGTATAATTTTTATCAATTGGTTTTCTTGGTGCTTCTAATGAAAATCCTTTATCAAGAAATTTTTCTAAATCTATGCTAGGAGAACTTGAAATGAGCATGAATGAGCCTACATTTTTAGAATTTCAAGTGTAGCAAGCAAAGCATGTCATCCTCATCAATCAAGCCTAGTTTTGCTCAAATGAAGTGGAATGGAGAATTCAAAGCCAAATGAACACAACAACAAAGCTTGACATGGATGGAGGTAAATGTATCAACTTTATGATATGATGTATGAGTTTGAATACATATACATGCTTGCTTTAACATGTGCAAATATATGATTTTGTGGTTGAATATATGAACACATTGCACAAATTAATCACCAAGCCACTTGGTAGATATTGTTCTAATTTTTTTTAAGGCTTGGATTGATTAACTCACCTTCATTAATATTCATGCCTAGTTGTTAAATGCTTTGATTAATAGTTTTTATAGCATGAATATTCGTTTGAATCTTTGAACATGACTATGAGTTAGCTATGTTGATTTCTTTTTTAAATTGATATGACTCATAGATTATGAATTATAAATTTGAAATTTATATACATGTTCATTGATTGAGATCATTGAGATAGCATGTACCATATTGTGTCTAAAGGTTTGCATTTTTTTTTGGTATATTGCTATACATGTTTTGAAATGTTCTTGCATATGCTTGTGTGATTTGTTTGAAATAAATATATGTTTGATTATTTGCATATGCTTAGATTAATTACATTGCTATGCATTGAAATAATTTGGATTATAATTGAATAATTATGCTTTCATTATTTCTTTGCTATAGCATATGTGCTCATCATGTTTGGAAAATGCTTGAACAATCTTTGTTATGACATGATGATAATTGAATCTTATTGCTCATTAGTATTCATGCTTTATTAAATACATATGAGCTTTTGGTTCTTGTTTGCATAGGATAGCTTATGAAAGATTACTATTATCATTTATGCATGTATTTAATAAATCTTTCATATGTTTGAAGTATGTGTGCTCTATGAAAGTTGCTAAATAAAATTGCTAACAATTGGTAACAATTGGTATCAAAATTGCTAAATAATTTTTTAACTTTCATGGACACTTGTTTATATAAGTGCTTATCCTTGATATAGCTTGTACCTTTCATGCAAAATTGTGTGTGCCTCAAATTCATTAATCCTTATTTTGAAATGAGGAACAATCTTAGAATACAATTTTGCTTGACTTGTTTTGTGATTGGTATGCTTTATCATAACATATCTTTAACAATTGGTATGAGCTTGTATACATGTGCTTGAATTTATGCTTAATTGCTATTGATGTTTTAGGTTCTAAGCACATCTTATGATAGCATGATTTATGAGTAGATTGCATATCATTCATTATCCTTTGCTCATAAATTTCATGTAGTAAATTTGATTACTTGTACTAAAATGCCAAATTTGGATACACTTATACTTTTGTGCTTGAATACATGTATATGAACTTCATTGTGCATATTACACTTGATTACATGTATTCAAAACACTCTTGATATTAATGGTATCAAGCATTTTGTCCCATGCCTTGAATTGATCTCTCTTTCTTTTGAAATGACAAAAAGGGAGAGAGAAGTTAAAGATATTTCTTCTTATTGCAATTGATATAGGAACTTAAACATTTGGTATATAGAGCATAAACAAAAAGAGGAGAAATGTTTTATGAACGTATTTCTTAATGATGCCTCTTTGTGTTTATTTTCTCATTAATATGCTCATGCCTTTTTGCTATGACAAAAAAGGGGAGAAATATCATATAGATAAATTTGCTTGTGCTTGATGTGCATATATTTGATTGTGCTTATTTCATATATTTGACTAGCATATGTTTGTTAAGTTGTGTTGGATTAGGATGCATAAATTAAGGGGGAGTTTTGCCATGCATTGCTTAAGGGGGAGTTTTCCAAAATGCCTTTCAAAATCTTAAATGTTTCAAAGAAAGTTTTTCATCAAGCAAATTTATCTTTAAGTTTTGTCATATCAAAAAGGGGGAGATTGTTAGCCTTGAATTGATCCTATTTTGAAATGACAAAACATTAAAGCTAAATAAACTTGATCAAGATTTTGAAAAAGGACTTGTTTAGTATATGTTCTTAAGTTTTATATTTTGGTACTAAATAAATAATATGATTTTCAATGCTTAAACAAACCTTTCTTTGTTTTCATGTTTCTCAAACCAAATCTATCTTTAAAGATTATTTATTTGAGCTTAAATGAAAGTCCAATTGTTGTTTTTAAAGTGAACTTATTCATTTTGGACTTAATACAATTTTGATAATATTAGTAGATTAACTTAAGAAAGTTTTTTTACAAGAATAAAGTTTTCCAACATCAAACTTGTTTTATTTTTTTTGTATTAATTCACAAAGTCTTAATATTTGAATTTTATATGGTTGGAAAGCTCTTTGAGTCTACTTTCTAATGGATTAAACAAAATCAAAATCCAAATTTTCTAAGAAAAGATTTTGAATTTTTACTACACACTCTACAATTGTTAGAAAAACTGCACAAGATGTAAATTTGAAAATTCACTATAATTCGTACACAGTGAATTAGCTGATTTGGATAGAAAGCCCTTTAAGTCTAGTTTCTAAATCTTCAAACAGTTTGTGATTTGGATTTGTATAACTCAATTTATAATCAAATTAGTAAGTAGAGTGCAAAACATAAAACTACCACCTAGCCACTGACAGGATCGATCCTCTCATGGAAGGGATCGATCGGGTCATGATTTTCAAGTGAAAAATGGTTCAAAACATGAATCAATCGATCCTCTCAAGCAAAGGATAGATCGGTTCTGGGTGGAAACACTCCAATGGCTACTTTTTGGTGCTTCTAACGGCTATTTTCTTCTCCCAAACACTTCCAACGGCTACCTCTTTAATTTCTCTATAAATTGGGCACTCCAACATACAAAAAAGATTGATGAATCAAGAGAGCAAGAGCCAAGAAGCCACATTTTCATTCTCTCAAAGAATCAAGAGTTTTCAAAGCTTCAAAGTCCATATCTTTGTATTTATTGTATCCAATTTTTATTTGTTGTTCATTCATCATTTTCTTGTACTTAAACTTAGCAAACACTTAGCCTTACAGAGGTTGTTCTATTGTTTGCAAAATTATCTTTGATATACAAGGGTGGAAGAGAACAAGAGGTGAGGTATCCTTTTGAGAGCTTTATAGTGAGATTGGGTAAAATACTACAAAGGGTAGAGGTTTCTATCTTAAGACTTAGAAAGAAAAAGATAGGTTGTATTTTCAATTCAAGAATAGTGGATTGAAGCCTTGGTGTGGACAACCAAGAAGAGAAGACGTAGGTGCCTTATAGAGAAGGATAGAACCTCTATAAATCATTGTGTTTGATTTCTCTATCCCTATCTCCTTACAATTTATTATTGTTTATATTTGATTTTAGATTCATTAATTGTTAATGTTTGCATTATATTTTCATCAAAAGTGCTTATTGTTTTAATTTCCATTCAACTATATTGAAATCATTTGTTTGGGAAAAATTTGAAGAAATCCAATTCATCCCTCTCTTGGATCACCATCTAACTTATAAAGCTAACACTTTTTAAAAGGTTTTGTACCCATGCACCTAGCTTGTGGCCAAGCTTATCTAGAGCCTTTGCACCTATCGTGCCTGTACCATCTTTTTGAGGCTTTCTAGAAGCTTCTCTCAAATGGTCCTCAAGCTCAGCATCAGGTAACTCTCGTAGGAACTTATTCTCATGGACTGGTGCTTGAACGATGGTCTGGCCTCCATGCACCGGTGCTGGGGCCTTGGTGTGTAACACATGCATTGATGGTGGTCGAGGCATGTTCTTGTGTCATAGTCTACAAGCTGTCCAAGCCAAGGGTTATCTCTGAGTCAATGAGCAATTCCAATTCTAGTGCAATAGGGTCTGACAGCTAGGGGGACCAAGCCTTGAGGTATACTGGAGGCTTAGGTCATGGGAAACTAGCATAGAACAGTGGTATGGGCAGTTATCAAGGCTTCAGAGGTTTAGCCATGGTATTCAGGTTTAGTAAAATTGAGTCAAACCCAAGTGCGAGTACTGGTAAGTGATGTGTGGGCACACAATTAGACCCAGGCAAGGGCACTGATGATTAAGGTATGGGTACAGGTCAGACCTAGGTGTAAGCATGCCTAAACATAGTCCTAGGCAAATTAGATTTAGAGGCTTTTAAAAGGCCTAATACTATAGCACATTCTTTGATAAGCTAGAATTGTGCTGAGCACTTGAGTTTCATAGGTTGACTTAAGTGCACGGAGTCAATTCCCTATCTAAGGCCACATGAAGTTTGGCTTAAGATCAAGCCTACCACACATGCACCAAGCATCATTTTGTGTCTATGGCACTCTTGGGGCAAACAAGTGCCCTAAGAGGGATAGAAGAGTGGTACGAGGGTTAGGTACCTATGTCGCACCAAGTGCCAACATTTAGCGATAGTGTCAAGGCAATAACCCCCATCAAAGGCCAAAATGGCCAATGGTGGTTGACACATGAGTCGAGACCAATGGCCAACATGTCCCGATGGTGGTTGAGGCATATGCATGCACTAAGGGTCATTGGGTGCCAATGATGGTCGAAGAATGTGCATATGTCATGGTTTCCAAGCTAGTCTAGGCCTAAGGGTTTTCTCCAGGTCAAGAAACAGCTCCAGTTCTAGTGGGATAGGGTTTGACAGCTAAGGGGACTAGGCCTTGTGGCATACTAAAGGCCTAGGTCACTAGGAACTAGCCCAAAATAGTGGTATAAGGATTGATCAAGACTCCAAAGGCTTAGGCATGATGTTTAGGTATAGGAAAATTTAGCCAGGCCCAAGTACGAGCACTAGTGAGTGCTTATATGAATTTACAAGATAAAAAATGGCATTGGCTTGGTAGAAATATGAAGATGTACCTACACTCACCTATCGATCGATCATGGTGCACATGGTATGCTACTTGAGCTAAAGATACCTACGTGTACTGTGCAACCTAGTATGTACTAATGGTGTTTAAGGGAACTGCTTGCACAAAAGGCCAACATGTGCCAATGGTGGTTGAAGCATGTGCCAAGATCAAAGGCCAACATGTCCTGATGGTGGTCAAGGCATGTGTATATGTCACAGTCTGCAAACTGGTCTAGGCCTAGGGATTTTCTCTAAGTCGAGAAACAGTTCCAATTCTGGTGGGATAGGGTCGACAGCTGAGAGGACTAGGCCTTGAGGCCTACTAAAGGCTCAGGTCATGAGGAATTAACCCAGAACAAGTGTATAGGCTGTGATCAAGACTCCAAAGGCTCAGGCACAGTATTCATGTTTGACAAAATTAAGCCAAGCCCAGGTACGGGCACTGGTGAGTGCTTATATGAGTTTACAATCAATAAAAATAGCATTGGCATGGCAAAACTATGAAGATGTGCCTAAACCACCTATTACACGGCCATGGTGTGTATGGTGCACAGCCTAGGCCTAGGATACCCATGTGTGGTGCATAGCCCAGCATGTGCTGATGGTGTTCGAGGGGACTACCTACACAAAGGGTCAGTATGTCTTAATGGTGATCAAGCATATGCTAAGACCAAAGGCTAACATGTCTTAATGGTAGCTGAGGTATGTGCATGTGTCACAATCCATAAGATGGTCCAAGCCTAGGGGTTCATTTCAAGTTGAAGAGTAGTTTCGGTTCTAGTAGGATAGGGTCCAATAGCCAGGGAGACAAGGCGTTGAGGCCTAGGTCATGAGGAGCTAGCCCAGAATAGTGGTATGAGCAGTGATCAAGACTCTAGAGGCTCAGGCACAGTGTTCATGTTTGGTTGAATTTAAGCACTCATAGATACAGGCATCAGTAAGTGCTTATATGAATTTACAAGCCATAAAAATGTTATTAGCATGGCAGAAATATGAAGATGTGCATGAACCCACGTATTGCTCAGTTATGGTATGCATGGTGCATGACTCAAGCCTAGGATACCTACATGTGGTGCATAGCCCTGTATGTGCTAATGGCGATCAAAGCATGTGCCAAGACCAAGGGTGAACATGTCCTAATAGTGGTTAAGGCATGCACATGTGTCATAGTCTATAAACTGGTCTAGCCCAAAGGTTCTCTCCAAGTTGAGCAGTTTTAGTTTTCGTGGGACAAAGTTCGATAGCCAGAGGACCAAGTCTTAAGGCCTACAAGAGGTGCAGGTTACGGAGAACTAGCCTAAAATAGTGGTATGGGTAGCGATTAAGACTCTAAAGGCTCATACATGGCATTCTTATTTGGCTGAATTGAACAAAGCCTAGGTGTGGGCATTGGTGAGTGCTGATATGAATTTACTAGCCATAAAAATGGCATTGGCATGGTAGAAATATAAAGATGTGCTTGAACCCACGTATCGCCTAGTCATGGTGCACATAGTGCATGGTCTAGGCCCAAGACACCAACACGTGGTGCACATGGTCAAAGCATGTGTCGAGACCAAGGGCTAACATGTCCTAATAGTGGTCGAGGCATGTGTATGTGTCACAGTTCGCAAGCTAGTCCAGGCCCAAGGGTTTTTTCCATGTCAAGGAAAAGTTCTAGTTCTAGTGACATAGGTCCAACAGCCAAAGGGACCAAGCTATGAGGCCTACTGGAGGCCCAAGTCATAGGGAGCTAACCTAGAACAATGGCATGGGTAGTGATCAAGACTTCAGAGGCTCAGGCATGGTGTTCATGTTTAGCAAAATTGAGCCAGGCCCAGGTGCGAATGTTGGTGAGAGCTTATCTAAATTTATAAGCAATAATAATGACATTGGCATGACAAAAATATGAAAATGCTCCTAAACTCACCTACTACCCGATCGTGGTGCACTTGCTGCATGGCCCGAGCCTAAGATACCTACATGTGGTGTATGATACAGCATGTGCTATTGGTGCTCAAAAAAATTTTCCACACAAAAGGCTAGCATGTGCCAATGGCAGTCAAAGCATATACCGAAACCAAGGGCCAACTTGTCCGATGGTGGTTGAGTCATGTGCATGTGTCATGGTTTGCAAGGTAGTCTAGGCCCAAGGGTTTTTTTTTAGTAGAGGAGCAATCCCTATTCTTATGGGATAGGGTCTAATAGCCATGAGGACCAGGCCTTGAGGCTTAATGAGGCCCAAGTCACAAGGAACTAGCATAGAACAATGGTATGGGTAGTGTTCAAGACTTTAGAGGCTTAGGCACAGTGTTCATGTTTGGCAAAATTGAGCCAAGCCTAAGTGTGGTTGCTAATGAGTACTTATATGAATTTACAAGCCATAAAAATGGCATTGGCACAGTAAAAATATGAAGATGTGCTTGAACCCACCTATTGCTTGATCGTGATACGAAAGGTGCATTGCTTGGGTCTAGGATACTCGTGTGTGGTGCGTAGCCCAACATGTGCTGATGGTGGTTAAAACATGTGCTGAGACCAATGGCCAACATGTCCCAATGCTGGTCGAGGCATGTGTATGTGTCACGGTCTGCAAGCTGGTCTAGGCCTAGGGATTTTTTCTAACTCATGGAGTAGTTCTAGTTCTAGCGAGTTAGGTTTCCACAATTAGGGGGACCAAGCTTTAAGGCCTATAGGAGGCACAAGTCATAGGGAACCAACCCAGAACAGTGGTATGGGTAGTGATCAAGACTCTGGCGGCTCAAACATGGTGTTCATGTTCGACAAAATTGAGCTTGGCCTTGGTGTGGGCCTTGGTGAGTGCCTATATGAATTTACAAGCCATAAAAATGCCATTAAGACAGTAGAAATTTGAATATGTGCTTGACCCTACCTATTGCCTAGTAGTGGGATGCATGGTGCATGGCCCGAGCATAGGATACCCTTGCATAGTGCACGACCCAGCATGTTGTAATGGTGTTTGAGGAAACTACCTGCACAAAGGGCCAACATTTGTCGATGATGGTTAAAGCATGCACTAAGACCAAGGGCCAACTTGTCTCGATGGTGGTTGAGTTATGTGCATATGTCACGATCTACAAGCTGGCCCTAGCCCAAGGGTTCTCTCCAAGTCAAGGAGCAGTTGGAGTTCTAACGAGACAAGGTACAACAATCAAGGGGACCAATCCTTAAAGCTTATAAAAGGCTTAGGTCACAAGGAAGTAGCATAAAACAGTGGTATGACCGGTGATCAAGACTCCAAAGGCTCATACATAGTGTTTAAATTTGGCAAAATTAAGCCATACCCAGGTGCAGGCATTGATGAAAGATGCATAGGCACATAGTCAGAACCAAGCACAGGCATTGATGATCAAGGTGTGAGTGTATGGTCAGGCTTAGGTAGGGGGTGCATGGTCATACCTAGGTATGGGCCCACTTGAACACAGTCCTAGAAGGATCATATTTGGGGGCTTCTAGAAGGCCTAACAATAACACTATCTTTGACAAGCTAGAATTATGCTAAGTACTTGAGTTTTGTAGGCTAACTTAGGCACATAGGGTCAATCTGCATGGAGTTTGGCTTGAGATTGGAGCCTATAACCCATACACCGAGCATCATTTAGTGTCAATGGCAATCGAAGGGCAAACAAGTGCCTTGGGTGGGAAGTTCATGGTACACATGTTGCACCAAGTGTCAGCATCTACCGAAGAGGTGTTTAAGGCAATAACCCATAATAAGGGCCTATTTATGTCAATGATGGTCGATGCAAGTGCCATCATCTGGCTTTGGTGTCTAAGGTAACATCTCACACCAAGGGGCCAGCATCTATAGATGGTGTTGGATGCGATTGCCTGCACCAACCAAGGGCCAAATGCTATCGATGGTGCTCGACGTAACAACTTAGATTAGGGCTAGCATGTGTCGATGGAGTTTAAGGCAAGTGCCTGCACCAAAAATAAGCCCATCACTGTAACAAATACCAAGAGCATTCAATTGTTGTTTACTTGTATGCTCAAAAAGAGACATCATCACCCGACTAAATCAATTGCAATGGAGAACACCATTCATCCCCAACCCTAGTGAGGTGTGGTGAAAAAAAAAATAAAGTGAGAGGACTTCAGTGGCTATGGTAGGGGGAGAGGTGAATCAAAGCAACAAAAAGGTTGAATCTCAGTGGATCATGGCAACAAGGCTATTCTACCACTTACAATACCCTATCGTGTATTTAAGTCATCTACAAAGGATTTTTCCCACCACTCGATGGGAATTGAGCTCCAAGGAGGCCCGTATAGCTTGTTTGCTAAGGGTGTTACACCTATGACATGTGCCCTTCAAGGCATAGGCCCTTACTACTAGTTGACAGTTGGGTGACAGATGCTTGTGTCCCTTCTAACCTAGATTCTAATGTAAAGGCATTCAGTCATAATCAAGTGCATGGTAGCTTTATGCCACTAGCTTTTCAACCAAATGGGATAACCAAATGCACGAATAACAATTCCTTTCGTATTAGTTTGAATTATTATTGTGATGCTACCATTTTAGTAAAACTAACCTATCTCATAACGGTGTAAACCTAGCTCACATTCTTTATTGGAGGGTGAACAATCCAACACTTGGTGAATTTTGCTTCACAATGATAGGAAGAGCCAACATTGAAAGATTAAAAAGCAACATCACTATGAACACTTGTCTGCCATAAGCTAGTTATCCTTCTGTTAACTTTTCTGACACCTCTAGCTTCAAATTTTAAAGGTCTACAGGATTAATAGGCCATGCTTTCATAGTTTATTCGTACTAGAAAACAAAATCAAATGAGCTTTTATCCTTTTGTTCTATAAGAGATTTCTATTCTCGTTGAGCTCATATTAGGACACATGCATTATCTTTTAACAGATGTGCTACCCCAGCCAAACTCCCCACCTGACAATGTCTTTTACCCTAATCGACTGATCAAGGTTGGCCTTAGGCCAAATAGAAAGGGTTCTGCCTTGCCTCCAATTCATGAAATAAGTAAAATAATGTTAAAAGTTGTGGTATTTCAATTTTGACTTAGGGCTTCCACTTATCCTACACCTCTCAATTCATTTCATAGGTTGGACTAGAGTCAAGCTGAATAGGGTTTTCTTTCCCTACTGATTCTGTCAAGCCCATTCCTTTGATTGTGGTTTCATTGGATAGTAGATAGGGACAATGGGAATTGTGTTAATCCATTCATGTGCTCACTAATTAGATGATGAGGCATTTGGCTACCATAAGAGAGTCATAGTTAGTCCTGTCGTTTACACTCACTTGGTTGAGTTTTTCACTTTGACCTTTAAAGCACTGGGCATAAATCACATTGCATGAGCATTCGTAGGGACCATTGTAATGCTTTATTTTAATTAAATAGTTAGATTCCCTTTATCCGTATCAATTTTGAGTCGACTATTCATTACTCGGGGAAAGCCCTCAAGGAAGCCTTTCCAAGTCCATCCTTGATTGGCACGCAATAACCCACTGTTGCCACGAGACCAGTTCGAGTAGTGCATTGACAGCCGATGAGTTTAGGACTAGGACCCCATGCCTAACCCTTAAAGCCAATCCTTTTCTTGAGGTTATGGATCCATTTTGTCGACTTCCCTTACCTACATTGTTCCATTGACTAGAGACTGTTCTCCTTGGAGAGTGATGCAATTATGAATATGACCAGGCATGGAGAGCACTCAGTCCTCCAAATTTTCAAGGGTCGCTGAGGGCACACCAAACACTATGTGACATGTGATGCTTTTTCGATTGCTGGACCCTACCGTTGGCTAAGCCATTTCTAGGGTGGGCAGGCCATAAATAGAAAAGATAACTTTTCCTAAGGCCCCCTTTAACACCTCTAGACTACCTAATATTGTCATTAGCCTATGCATCCTTGTTCAGGAATTTTAACTCAATTCCCTTTTAAAGCTCACATTGGACACACTATTGGATGGGCTTCCCTCATCTCTTAGGATCGACTAACCCATGTGCAAGTGCAATTCACATGAAACCTTTTCCTTTTTTAGCATTCAATGTTCTTATTTGAATATTTGCTACTACCACCAAGATCAGCACCGAGGCTACTTTATGGGGTTTATGCCCTAAGTTTTGCAGTGACCACCATGCCCTTCTACTCATTAAGGCCTGGCCTTTGCCCTTGCCCTAACACATGTTTAAATGCCATCCATTTTTTAGGCTAGTTGATTTGATAGGTAAGTTGTTACACACTCATCGGATTTTAACTTTCATGACCCCTATCCTACTATTTTAATCGACCAATACCCTTTATAGGTTCTAGGTTAGCACATAGTTGGGCACCATAACTCAGCTTTCAGTTCATCCCTTATTGTCAGTTTTGCTTACCAAAAATGGCCCATTTAGAGCTCTCAATTCTATGGCACGGCTCAATGAAGTAGCTGCACCATCCTACATATTTAAAGTTTGAGAGTAGGTTGAGGGCATTGCACCCTTGATGCCTCTAATCATTGGCTTTACCTAATAAAACTTGCTAAGTGCTCTGCTATCTTGAGGGAAACTTAAGAGGGAACTAGCTACTAGATGGTTTGATTAGTCTTTCACCCGTAAACCCAAGTCAGATGAATGATTTGCATGTTAATATCACTATAGGCCTCCATCAAAGTTTCTTCTAGCTTTACCCTACTCAAGCATAGTTCACCATCTTTTCGGTCCCAACCGGCATGCTTACACTTGAACCCTTTCCAAAAGATCAAGGTTAATCAATGGTACACCCATGAGGGATCTCACCAATTAGCTTCTTTGCACCTTATGGGTTTTCTAGCTTATTGACTTGCACATATGTCAGACTCTTTGGTTCATGTTTCAAGATAGGCTGGATGGGAAGCCTATAGGCCAATGTCGGGAGCATGCGAGTGCCAAGGCACACTAAGATGACTTGTGTTGCATTCCACAATTACAAAAACGACATCTTTATAGGCATATCGAAAGCCCAATCTTAGGCCTCCACCATGACCCACATTAGTCCATGCTTCGAGTCAATCTACAAACTGGCTCTCGCCATTCCATGTTTAACCAAGGTGCATAGCCAGGCCCTATTTACTTCCCTCATAACAATTTCAAGCACTATTTGAATCTCTTTTCAAATACCTTTTCATCTTTCCCTTGTAGTACTATTTTACTATCAGTCACTCACCTGTATTTAGCCTTGGATAGAATTTACTGCTCGATTTGGATTGCATTCCCAAACAACCTGACTCATAGATTGCACCTTATTATGGGATAGGGTCCATGCACAATAAGGCTCTTACCTTTTTTGATGCCCTTTTCCAGGGGACTTATGCTTGGTCTGCCATTAAATATGCTTCTTTAAACTACAATTCGGATGCTAGGGTGCCCAATTCTCAAACTAGGCTCTTCCTAGTTTGCTTGTCATTACTAGGGGAATCCTGGTAAGTTTTTTTTCCACCACTTATTGATATGCTTAAACTTAGTGGGTAATCTCGCCTGACCTGGGATGGTGATGCAAGCATTGATCGAGCGATACAAGGGGCTTGATAAGGTCTAGATAGACAATGAGTGCATCTCATAGGAGATGAGGCACATCGAGAGCTTTACCATTGATAGTTGGTGCTATCATTGCCAAAGACTCATTTTTGGGCCAACCATGATCGACGAGATCATGGAAAGCCATCTTTTACCCCTTCACCAAAAGCTTAATGGGCAATGGGGTGGAAGGGCAACAACGCATGGCACCCAGGTAGATGTGCCTTTGGCCTAATGGAATGGGAAGCAACTTGCATTCAAAGATTCAATGATTCATGGGATTCTACAATTCACACCAAGTATCGCATTTTACTACATTCTTCATTGATGTGAGAGCCAAGATATCTATTGTAAATAGTCATTTTAGTTTTTCATGATAGAAAGAGTCATGGTATCGCCCTCACACACATCACAAGTGGGATGGCAATGGCACACATGCTCCTTTTCATTAGGGTTCCTTAGTGTGATTCTTGTCAGGGGATTATTATTCAGCCACAGGCAATGATACCAATTGTGTCACCCACTTAGAAGGCAAAATGAATCAATCACTGTACATGCATGAGGCATGAAGGGGCTTAGGGCACAAAGGCACCTCATCCCTAGGTGTTTCATTAATGTGTTTATGGGTCATTCATTGAGTAGGTTTCAATAATGATCTTTTTATAGTTTCACCTATGAAAACTTTGTTGCAACTTTTTCTTCCTCTAAATGATAAGGTTTAATGGACTTTTTACAGCATCTTTGGCAATAAACCATCCACATCACCATGATTGGACCATTCAATTGGTAAGAGCGATAGGTGATGTGTACAAAGGGCAAGGACATAGTCAACATAAACTGAAGACTCACATTTACTAGGAATTCCTCATTGAAGACTAACAATTGCAATGATCTATCCCCATCACGATGAAATTTCAATGATTACTCGAGCCTATTAGCCAAGGCTATAGACTTGTTCAATACATCAGTGTTGTGTATGAGTAGCCTAGAACATCTATGGGTGTCATAGACCTGTTATTCCCTCAAACTTCCTTAGCTTAAACGGCCATAGTCCCTCTAAGAAGCTAGCCATGAAGAATCACCTCATTGTAGCTAGTTAGTAGGTTAAGATCTTATTCATTAACAAAATTAACTAGACAAATCACTCCACCAACTAAGAATGGCCATGCACTACCACTTATAGAATCAAGAAAAAGCTCTCAATTTGTCAATCCTTACTATGTGTTGATCGGGTAAGTTTTCTCGTGTTGAGTGAAATTAAGCTATAGCCTCCATTCTTGGTGGTACCCTTTTATCAATTCCTTTAAGTTTTAACCCTACGACCATATTACCCCTGAAACCCAAACATTTGATTTCTCATAAGGTACCAACAGAGTCCTAAAAGCAACATCCATTGATTCTTGGTCAACATCATTTATGGTAGAGACTAGAATGGTATCTAATCATGTTCTAGCCCCAACTTTCATTCTTGATTAATAAAAATATCCTTGGTAAATGCATTTGTAGTTGTTCGTCTCTTATAAATCCAAGAATTTCACCTTTTGACTATAAAATACAAATCCCCCTAATTGTCTTTGTTAATCATTACTCTGATCTCGAAGGCCAACGCAATAGGACCAAAATCCTATAATGTTATCCTATGCTAATGCATACAAGCAAGGGTAAGCACTTTAATTTCTTCAAAGTAGCAGTGTCGGAGAAATGACACAACCAATTAAGGCCAAGGGCACATTGCCAGTAGTAGGGACAAGTAAACCGATGCTTATTGTGAGGTAGACCAGAGGATTTAACCTTAGCTCTTACTATGAGCTTTTTAACTGCAACAACTTAAATTTATGCTATTGGAGCTAGAATTACTATGGCTACTGGCACTAGACTTGCCCTCCAATGGATCCTTGCTAAGGGATTTAAATTGTACTCATTCTAATTGTTAGACTCATAAAGCTCAATATTGTTATTTATTGTCACTAACTCCCTATGTCAAGATTGTGTAATTTATGCTCCTACTGCCTTCCTTGGATGTGGTAGCTATTTTTCAGGTTATCTCTCCAAAATCAAACCCTAACTTTCCATCACCCATCACCACCATAGTAGGCCACTATCCTAGCATCGAAACTTTATAAGGTAAAATTTTGAATGATGCATTGCTAGCACAGCACAAAGGCCATGCAATCCATCAAGTTATCATGAATCATCAAAACAATGAGCAAAGCTTACGTTGACCTTTTATCTAATAAATGCATCCCTTTTAGAAGTTGGGGTTTTTGCACGTATTAGCTTTAGTATTACTATGGTTATCCGAGTAGTAGATACCATCAAATAAACCATAACTAAGTTAATAAGCCATTCACAGTTTCATAATCTGAATTAATTTATAACACCATATAGGCCTCAACACACCAACTAAGTAGTGAAGAGAGCCAACATGGAGCATAAACGTCTTGCATGTCAAGCACATAAAATGCATAGCATTAGATGAACAAGGTCGAGAGCCCATGCCCACAAAATGTTCCACATCTAAGAGCACTATTGAACACCAGTGCAGCAATGTAGCCATAGAGGTTTGGGTGGCATAATTGTGTCACGAGGCATGATTGAGTTTTGACTCTAGCCCCTAAAGACATAAGATTGATGAAGGATGGCAAGACATTCGGTTTCGATTGATTTCGATATACGGCATAGGATCCTAATTGCACCCCCAAGGTATGATGACCATATAGGGGTAAATTGAAATGGATGATGGGTCAATACTTTGATGCATCAAGCATGGAGCCTGCCAACATGCACAACCATTGCACCATTCCTATGCCTATTACTACAAGTGGTAGCATCCACACACACTGGTCTATAACCCACCCAATTGATTATTCGATGAGCAAGTAGATGAAACAATGTACGAGGCCATGCCACAACTGCTTGGCATGGGAAAAACAAAAGTAATGTCCATGAAACTGCCCCTGCCATCCAATAGGCAACAATGTCATAATTGGGTCATGAGGCATGATTAAGGTCTAACTCGTAGCCCTTAAGGACATAAGATTGATGAGGGATGCTAAGACATCCGATTTCCATTGATTTTGGTATAGGCATAGGATCCTAATTGCACCCCTAAAGTATGATGACCATATAGGGGTAGATTGAAATGGATGATCGGTCAACAGTTTGATGCATCAAACTTAGAGCCTGCCAATATGCACAACCATAGCACCACTCCTATGCCTATTACAACAAGTGGTAGCATCCACGCACACTAGTCTATAACCCACCCAATGAATTATTCAAGAAGCGAGCAGATAAAACAACGTACGAGGCCATGCCACAACTACTTGGCATGGGAGAAACACAAGCAATGTCCATGAAACTACCATTGCCATCCAATAGGCAACAATGGCATACACCACCAATGCTTATTTGGCCAGGACTGTACACACAAACTCTATTGTCACCATTCGAAAAAGACATTGACCGATTTAAAAATTTGTTCCTAGGGCCTTGGACAGCATCAGCTGTACGCATGGGCTCATTTAGGCCTAAGCATTTTTATGGTTGATGAGAAAGGACCATGACATTGCCAAATACCTGATAGACTAGGCTAGACCAAGCCTGCAACCGTAGCTTCTGCTTGCCCTAACCCAAAGAGCCATTACCTGATTCAAGGACTTGGTTTAGAGTTTGGGGTAGCATCAATTATAGGCATTGGCTTGAGCTTGGCATAGCAAAGTCCTTTTTACGTATGCATGCCAACCGATTAAGGCCATGGGTGCCTACGAGTCACCAAAGCAACCAGTTATCGGACAACATGGCCAAAAGGCATGCATGGCCTAGATTTTGCTCTAAGGATGTTATCACGAATGTACATAATGACAGGCCCATCATGAACATGTAAAAAGCATGAGAGATTTTATAGATGTACTAGTAGTAAACATTAAAGGGTCTAAAATGGGGGCACTTTTTTCAAACAGGCATATCCTACACCAAGGGTTTGTATGTATTGATGGTGGTCAAGGCATGTGCCCTCACCAAGGCCTAGCATGTGCTGATGGTGTTTTAGGCAAGTACCAGTAGCAAGGGCTAACATGTGTCGATGGTGTTTGAGGTAACTGTCTACACTAAGGGCCATCTTCTGTCGATGCCAATTAAGGCATCTGCTCGTACTAGGTCCAAATTGTGCCAATGCTAATCGAGGCATATGCTTGCACCAAGGGTTGGCATGTGCTCACACCAAGGGCTAGCATGTGCCAATGATGGTCGAGGCAAGTGCCCATACCAAAGGTCAGCTTATGTCAATGGTGGTTGATGCAAGTGCTCATACCAAAGGCCAACTTATGCTAATGATAGTCAAGGCATATGCCACACCATGTGTTAACATGTACCATTGATGGTAAGGCCTTGGCTAAAGTTTGATTCTAGGCCACGATACACATGCTAGCCTCGAGCATGTGTTTTTACCTAAGGCACAATCTTTGAAGCATCATCGAAGAACCTGATCGGTGGCATTAAGGGTTCTGACGATTAGAGGTGGAAGGGCCAGAGGTGTGTGCACAAGATGTGTGATGGGTACTAGTCCTTGGCCCTTATATTGGTCCCCTATCCCCCAATGAACCTTAACAACTCATACCTCATTTAAGAGTATAAGTACTTTTATAGGTTCATAGGCAGTAGCCATTCAAGTGTTTGAAATGGGGATGCTTTTTCCAAATGGCCACAAAATCTTCTACATTTCAATTTTTTAGCTAAATTTTTTGTGAATGCCAATAAAAATACAAGCATCACGTGCCAAATTTAGGGCCAAAACTCCTTCTAAAAAAATTTCAAAGAATCTTAAACCATGAAAATTTCCAAACATCATGAAAAATAGAAAACAAGTCATCTTGCCATGAAACTTAACGTGAAAGCTTAAGGGACCATTATATGAATTTACAAGCCATAAAAATGGCATTGGCAAGGTAAAAATACTAAGATGTGTCTGAACCCACCTACTGCTCAATTATGGTGTGCATGGTGTGTGGCCTAGGCCTAGGATACTTACATGTAGTGCATGGCCCAACATGTGCTAATGGTATTTAAGGGAACTACCTACACAAGGGCCAGCTTATGCCAATGCTGATTGAAGCATGTGCCAAGACAAATGGCTAACAAGTCTCGATAGTGGTCGAGGTATATGTATGCACTGAGGGTTATTTTATGTTATTGGTGGTCGGGGCATGTGCATGTGTCATGATCCATAAGCTAGTCTAGGCCCAAGGGTTCTCTTTGAGTCAAGTAGCAATTCCAGTTCTAATGGTACTAGGTCTAACAACTAGAGGGACTAAGCCTTAAGGCCTGCCGAGGCCCAAGTCATGGGAAACTAGCATAGAACAGTGGTATGGGTAGTGATCAAGACTCTAAAGGCTTAAAGATAGTGTTCAGGTTTGGCAAAATTGAGCCAAGCCTAGGTGTAGGTGCTAGTCTCTTTAACCCATGTTGTCGACATTTTTGGTGCTTCTTCTGAGTTACCTACGACACCCTCTCTTGTGAGGAATTTGGTTGTATTATGAAACTCATACTGTGGCACTCTATTGCCATTGGTTTCCCTTTATCATATTTTCAAAAGGTCTTAATCCCTTAGCAGTCTCGACTAGCACCTAGTTACTCCTCGTTGGGCCCTTCTAGGGTTGTTTACCATTGCCACTTTGCCTTTGGACAACCTTTCTTCCCATTTGATGGTTGAAAGCTTTGGGCATTCCTTAACCTAATGTGAACTGGCACAAAAATAGCAACTCATGGGCCTCATGCCTTTGCTGATAGTTTGTTGATCTTGCTAAATCTAGGCCTCCCCATAGCATTTTTTCTCTTAAAGAATTACCATCGGTGTCTCCTCTACTCTTTTCTTTTTCCTTTGGCCTTGCAAACTTGGTGCACTCAACCTAAGTGAAAGATTCTATAGCAACTCTAGCCCGACTCAACTCTTGAATGCCTTTTCATTGTAGCTTGACCTTGACCCATCGCATTAGTCTAGTAATGAAATGCTACCTCCACTCTCGGTCATAAGCTTGTATCAGCAACCACAGTAGCTCGTAATGTAGCATGGTCAACTTTGAGCCTAGCTAGCTCTTCTCACAAGATTGTCACCATGGACTCCAACGCCTCATTACATTGCATAAGCTTCTCTAGTGCCTTATTCAAGGGTCCCTCAACATCTCTAAAGCAATCTATTATTTGCAAAATAGCCTCTCACACTGCACTAATTGAGTGCTTGTTGGCACATATCTTTTAAAGCTTTCCGCTACTTATTTGTAGGTTGGTGCTACTCAAGCACCTTTTTTTAGCCTCTTGTCTAGTTTTCCCTAAACATGCTATAGCCCAAAACATGCTTTGCATAACTTACCACAATGTTTGTAGACCACACTAGGATGCCCGCATGCAAGTTTCCCAACTTGTACCAATGCCAACTCTGGCTCTTCACACCAACTTTAGCTTTTACGACAACTCCATCTCCTCGTGTCATGAGTAGAGATCTGTTGCACACTCTGAACCAAGGCTCTAGTCACCACCTTTGGTTTGATCCAGGCTTTGACACCCTCTAGTATTTAGTTCTACTGCCTACTTCGAGCTCCCCTAAACTAGACTTTGATACAACTTTTCATAGGTTGAGACTCAAGCTCCAGGATCGTATAGCTGCATAATTACGGAATGAACTTTTCTACATCCTAGATCAGTCTAACATAAAAAATAATACATGATCACTTTAGACTATGGGGTTCGTTGCCCAGTACATTGCAAAACAAAAGGGCACAACAAGTGTTTGAAGAAAGGCTAAAAGAACAACAAAAAGTTTAAGGCAAGAGTAAAGATGTTATTACTCAATGGTTCTAGTGTGTGCATAATGAAGATGGGGGACTCTCTCTTTATAGCTAAGTCCCTACTATAATCAGAGCCTAAAATACATTGTTAAACTCTAGAGATTACAATCTTTGATTTTAGGGGATTTGGTGCTATTGCACGATTTTTGACTTGCTAAAATCATGCTAAGCACCAAGCCTTCTAGAAGCCCCTAAATATAATCCTTCTAGGACTGTGTTCATGCATGCCTAGACTTGGGCCTGACTATGCACCCATACCTCAATCATTATTGCTCTTGCTTGGGTCTAATTGGGTGCCCACCCATTGTTCACTAGTGCCTGTCCTTAGGCCTGGCTCAATCCTGCCTAACCTTATCCCCTTTTCTAAACCTCTAGAGTCTCGATCAGTTCTCACCTCATTGTTCTAGGCTAGTTCCATGTGACTTGAACCTTAACGTACCTTATGGCCTGGTCCTTTAAGCTATCAGACTCTATCCCATTAAAACTTAATACTGCTACTCAACTTAGAAATAACCCCTATGCCTAAACCAGCTTTCAGACCATGACACATGCATTGAAGGTCATTGGGTGATAATGGTGGTCAAGGCATGCACATGTGTCATGATTTACAAGCTGGCCTAAGCCCAAGGGTTCTTTTTAAGTCAAGGAGCAATTCCAATTTTAACGGGATAGGGTCTGACAACTAAGGGGCCAAGCCTTGAGGTGTACTAGAGGCCTAGGTCATGAGAAACTAGCCTAGATGGTGGTATGAGTAGTGATCAAGACTCCAGAGGCTCAGGCATGGTTTTTGAGTTTGGCAAAATTGAGCTAGGACCAAGTGCGAGTGTTGGTGAGCACTTATATGAATTTACAAGCCATAAAAATGGCATTGGCTTAGCAAAAATGTACAAATTGCTTGAACCCACCTACCGTTTAATTATGGTTCTCATGGTTCATGGCTCGAGCCCAAGATAGCATGACACAGCATGTGCTGATGGTGTTCAAAAGAACTGCCCACACAAAGAGCTAGTATGTGCTGATGATGGTCGAAGCATGTGTTAAGACCAAGGCCTAACGTGTCTCGATAGTGGTCAAGGCATGTGCATGTGTAATGGTCTGCAAGCTGGTCTAAGCCTAGAGGTTCTGTTTGAGTTGAGGGACAATTCTAGTTCTAGCAAGATAGGGTCCAACAGCCACGAGAACTTGTTCTTAAGGCCTACTAGAGGCCCAGGTCATGGGGAACTAGCCTAAAATAGTGGTATGTGTAATGATAAAGACTCTAAAGGCTAGGACATGGTGTTCATGTTTGGCAAAATTGAGACAATCCCAGGTACAGGCATTGGAGAGTGCTTATATGATTTTACAAGTGATAAAAATGGCATTGGCTTTGCAGAATAAGATGTTCCTAAATCCACCTACTACTCAATCATGGTACACATGGTGCATGGCCTAGACCCAAGATAAGTACGCATGGTGCATGGCCTAGCATGTGTCGATGGTGGTTAAAGCATGTGCCAAGACCAAGGGCTAACATGTCCCAATGGGGGTCAAAGCATGTACATGTGTCTGGTCTGCAAGCTAGTCAAGCATAGGGGTTCTTTTCAAGATGAGGTGCAGTTATAGTTCTAGTAAGATAGGTCTGACAGCTAGGGGGACTGAGCCTTGAGGCCTCTTGGAGCCTAAGTCATAGGGAACAAGCCCAAAATACTGGTATTGGTAGTGATCAAGACTCTGAGGCTTAAGCACAATGTTTATGTTTGATAGAATTGAGCCAGGCCTATGTGCAGGCACTAGTAAGCACTTATATAAATTTGCATGCCATTAAAATGGCATTGGCATGGAAGAAATATAAAAATACGCTTGAGCCCACCTATTACCTGGTCATGGTGCGCATGATGCATGGTTGATGCCAAGATACCCGCACACGATGCACGGCCCAACATGTGCCAATGGTATTTGAAGGAACTACCCATACAAAGGGCCAACATGTGTTAATAGTGGTTAAAGCATGTGTTGATTCCAAAGGCCAACAGGTCTTGATAGTGGTCGAGGCACGTGCATGTGTCACAGTCCATAAGCTGGTACTAGCCTAGGGGTTCCTCTAAGTCAAAGAACAATTCTAGCTCCAGTGAGACAAGGTTTGATAGCCAGGGGGACCAGGCTTTCAAGCCTACTAGAGGCCTAGATCATGGGAAACTAGCCCAGAATAGTGGTATAGGCAGTGATCAAGACTTTAAAAGCTCAGGCATGGTGTGCAAGTTTAGTAGGATTGAGCCAGGCTTAGGTATGGACATTGGTGAGTGATGCACTAACACACAGTCAGACCCAGGTGTAAGCATTAATGATCTAGGTGTGAGGACATGGCTAAACCTAGGTGTGAGCATACCTGAATACAATCATAAGAGGAGTAGTATATATGGGCTTCTAAAAGGCCTAATACTATAGCACAATCTTTGATGAGCTAGAATTATGCTAAGAACTTGAATTTTGTACTCTGACTTAGGCAAATGGAGTTAATTCCCTGTCCAAGGCCACACAGAGTTTGGCTTAAGACCAAAGCTCATGACACGTGCATCGAGCATCATTTAGTGCCAATAGCGATCGAGAGGCAAACAAGTGCCTTGGATGGAAGGGGTTATGGTACACATGCCACACCAAGTGCCAATATCTACCAAAGAGGTGTTCAAGGTAACAACCTACACCAAGGGCCCACTTATATAGATGGTGGTGGAGGTAAGTACCTGTGCCAAGTGTTAGCATCTGGTAATGGTGTCTTAGGCAACATCCTATACCAAAGGGCCAACATCTACTGATGGTGCCTAAGCCAACAATTTGCTTGCATCTATCGATGGTGTCGGATCTGATAGACCACACCAACTAAGGGTTCAATGCTGTCGATGGTGTTCAAGGTAAGAACCGATACCAAGGGATAGTGTGTGCTGATGGAGTTTGAGGTAAGTGCCCTCACCAAGGGCAAGCCCATCCCTATAACAAATACTAAGGGCATTTGGTCCTCATTTACTTAGAAGCTCGAAGAAAAGATTTCATCACCTAACTGAATCAGTTGCAATGGAGAACATCATTCATCCTAACCCCAGAGGGATGCAGTGTAAAAAAATGAAGTGAAAGAACTTTGGTGGGTGTGTGGAGGGAGGGATGAATCGAAGCAACAAAAGATTGAATCTCAGTGGATCATGGCAGCAAGGCTACTCTACCACTTACAATACCCCATTGCATATTTAAGTCATCTTCAAAGCATTCTACTCATCACTCAGTAGGAATTGAGCTCCAATGAGGCCTGCATAGCTTGTCTGTAGCAGGGGCTGCACCTATGACACATGCCCTTGGGGGCCATGCATCCATGTTGTAGGTCTGCAATTGGATGATGGGCACATGCATCACTTCTAGCCTAGATTTTGACTTAGAGGCATTCAATCATAATCTAGCGCATGATAGCTTCTTGCCCCTAGCTTTTCAACCAAGCACGATGACCAATTGTGTGAATCAATAGTTCTTTTCATTCTAGGTTGAATTACTATGGTAACATTGCTATCAATAGGGTAAAACTAACCTATCTCACAATGATCTAAACCTAGCTCACATTTCATATTGATGGGTGAACAATCCAACACTTAGAGAATTCTGCTTCATAATAATGGGAAGAGCTGACATTGAAGGATCAACAAGCAATGTCTCTAATGAATACTTCATTGCCACAAGCTAATTGTCCCTATGGTAACTTTTCTAATGCCTCTAGCTTTAAATTTTAAAGGTCTAAAAGATCGATAGGCCACGCTTTCAAGGTTTATATTTGTACTAGAAATCAGAATAAAATGGCCTTTTCCCTTTTATTCCACATGGGATTCTTGTTCTCATTGAGATTATCATAGGACACCTATGTTATCTTTTAATAGATGTGCTACCCCAACAAACTCCCCACTTGACAATGTCTTCTGCCTGGATTGACTGACCAAGGCTGGCCTTATGTCCAAAAGAAAGGGTTGTGCCCCACCTTCGATTCATGAAATAAATAAAATAACATTAAAAGAAATGGTATTTCAATTTCGTCAGAGGGCTCCCACTTATCCTACACCTCTTAAGTCATTTCACAAAGTTAGACTAGAGTCAAGCTCAATTAGGCTTCTTTCCTGCTGGTTCTCCTAAGCCTGTTCCCTTGGTTGTGGTTTTGCTAGATAGTCAATAGAGACAATGGGAATCTTGTTAATCCACTCATATGTGCCACTAATTAGATGTAGAGGCATTTGGCTACCTTAAAAGAATCATATTACTCCCATCATTTACCCATGATTGGTTGAATTTCTTCACTTTGACATTTAGAGCACTGGGAAAAATCACATTAAGTGAGCATCCCTAGGGACCATTGTAATGCTTTATATTAATTAAACAGTTGGATCCCCTAGTCTGTACCAATTTTTAGTTGACTATTCATCACATGGGAAAGGCCCTCGAGGGAGCCATTCCTAGTCCATCCCCTAGCCTACACACATCAAATTGCTCTCACCGCGGGGGTAGCTCAAGTAGTGCATTGGTAGCCAAAAGGTTCAAGAATGGGACCCCTATAACCAACCTTCAGAGCCAATCTTTTTCCCAAGGTTAGAGATCCACTTTGCTGACTTTCCTTACCTATATTCCCCTATAACCAACCTTCAGAGCCAATCCTTTTCCCAAGGTTAGAGATCCACTTTGCTGACTTTCCTTACCTATATTGTTCCATCGACTAGAGCTTGTTCAATTTGGAAACCCATGCAATTATGAGTACAACTGGGCATGAATAGCATTCACTCCTCCATATTTTCAAGGGCTGTTAGGGTAAACAGGACATAATATGACATGCGTTGCTTTTTTGGCCAATGGAACCTACCTTTGATTGAGTTGTTTCTAGTGTAGGCAAGTTATTAAATAGAAAAGATAACTCTTCCTAAGGCCTTCATCGATGTCTTTGGAATCCTTAATGTTGCTGTTAGCCATTGTGTCCCACTTTAGGAATTTTAACTCAATTTCCCATCAAAGCTCATGTTGGACCCATCTTTAAGGATCGACTAACCTATGTGCAAGTGCTGTTCACATGGAACCTTTCTCTTTTTTGGCCTTCAAAGTTCTCATTTGAATATTTGCTACTACCACCAAGATCTACACTGACAGTCTCTTTGCACAAGCTTACACACTGAGTTTTGTAGCAACCATCATACCCTTCTACTTATCGGGGCTTGGCCCTTACCTCGATGATCTAGTATAGGTCACGTGCTTAAACACCATTTATTTTCGAGGCTAGTTGATTTGATAGGTGGGTTGTTACACACTCCTTAGAGGATTTTGACTTCCATAATCACCGTCTTACTGTCTTAATCGACAAACACCTTTGAGGTTCTGGATTAGCACACAATTAGGCAATATAACCCAACTTTTAGTTTATCCTATGTTGCCAGTTCTACTTACAAAAAATGGCCCACTTGGAGGTCTCGATTCCATGGAGCATCTCAATGAAGTAGTTGTATCATCATACTTATTTAAAGTTTGAGAATAGGTTGAGGGCATTGTGCCCCAATGCCTTTAACCATGGCTTTACCCAATAGAACTTGCTAAGGGCTCCATTTATCCTAAAGGAAACTTTAGATGGAACTAGCTACTAGATGGTTCAATTAGTCTTTCACCCCTATACCCAAGTTAGATGAATGATTTACACATTACTATCAATGTGGGCTTCCACTATAGTTTCCCTGGCTTAGCCCCACTCAAGCATAGTTCACCTCAACAGGTAAGCTCACACTCGAACCTTTCTCAAAAGATCAAGTCAGTCGGTGGTGCACCTATGGGGGATCCTGCCAACCAGCTTTCTTGCACCTTTTAGGTTATCTAGCATGTTAACTTGCACACATGTCACACTCCTTGGTCTACATTTCAAGACAAGCTAGATAGGGAGCTCACAGGCTAATGCCAGGAGTACATGAGTGCCAAGGCATGTTGAGACGATGTGTGTTGCATTCCACGATCATAGCAACAATGTCTCTATGGGCATATCGAAAGCCCAGGGTTAGGCAGCCACTGTGACACATGTCAGTCAATGCCTAAGCCAATCAATGGGCTGAATCTCACCATTCCACATCTGATTGGGGTGCATCATCATCCCCTATCCATTTCCCTTTTGATAATTTCAAGCACTCTTTGACTCTCTTTTAAAAGTCTTTTTCATCTTTCCCTCATGGTACTTCTTCACTATTAGTCTTTCACTCGTATTCAGCCTTGGATAAAATTTACCACCCAATTAGGGCTACAGTCCCAAATAACCTGACTCGTAGACAGAGTCTCATGGTGCGATAGGATCTAAGCACAACAAGACTCTTACCCTCTCTAACACCCTTTTCTATGGGACTTAGGCCTAGTCCACCACTGAAGACGTTTCACCAGACTACAATTTGGACTCAAAGGGTTCTTGATTCTCAAGCTAGGCCTTTCTTGGTTCGCTCGTTATAACTAGGAGAATCTTGGTAAGTTTATTTTCCTTTACTTATTCATATGCTTAAACTCAACAAGTATTCTTATCTGACCTAGGGTCACGATGTGAGCATCGATTGAGTGATGTGGAGGGTCCAATGGGTTCGATTGGATAAGTGCATGTCATCAGAGATGATTCACATTAAAAGCTTTAGCACTAATGGTCACAGTGCTTTGATTGCCAGGGACTAGTTTTTGGGCCAACCACAATAAACGAGATTACTGGAGGCCATCTTTTGCCTTTTACTAGGAGTTCGATGGGCGAGAGGTTAGAAAGGGTGATGATGCATGATAGCCAAGCAGGCATGCCTTTGGCATAATGGCTAAAGGTGTAACTTGCATTCAAAGAATTGATGGTTCATAGGATTCTACAATTCACACCAAGTATCATATTTTGTTGCATTCTTCATTGATGTGAGAGTTGAGATATCTATTGTAGAGACTTATTTTGGTTTTTCATGACAAAATGAGTCATGGTGCCACCCACGCATGCACTACAAATGGGATGGTGATATCACACACAATTTTTTTCATTCCAGTTTCTTGGTGAGATTTGTGTTAGGGGTTTGTTATTTGGCCCTCGGTGATGATACCAATCGTTTCACATGGTCGAGAGCCAAAATGAAGCGACCGTCATGCATGTTAAGGCTAGAAGTGGCATGAGGCTCAGGGTATAGAGGCATCCTTGCCCTCTCAGTGTTTCATTAAAACATTTATGGGTCCTTTGTTAAGCAGGTTTCAACAATAATCCTTTCATAGGTTCACCTATGAAAACCTTTTTATGACTTCTCCTTCCTCTAAATGATAAGGTTTAGTGGACTTCTTGTGACATCGTAGGCTGAGCTCTTATTCATTAATGAAATTAACCAAACAAATCACTCCACCAATTAAGATTAGCCATGCACCATCACCCATAGAATCAAGAATGAGCTCTAAGTTTATGAATCCTTACTATCTCTAGACTTAGTAAGTTTCCTCATGTTAAGTCAAATTAAGCTGCAAGCTACACTCTTGGTGGTGCCCTTCTATCAATTCCTTTAAGTTTCAGCCTTGAGACCATACTCACCCGAAACCCAAAGACTTAGATTTCTCATAAGGTGTTGACGAAGTCCTTAAAGTAACATCCATTGATCCTTGGTTGGCATCATTAATGGTTGAGACTAGGATGGTATTTGATTGTCTTTGAGCCCCCAACTTTCATTCTTGATTAATGAAACATCCCTGGCAAATGCTTTTGCAATTGTTCATCTTTCATAAATCCATAAATTTCACCTCTGACTATGAAATATGAATGCCCTTAACTGTCCCTATAAGGACCAATTTTATTCTTCTTTTTTATTATTATTATATAATTTTGTTATTTTTTATTATTATATAATTCTGTTTATTATTATTATTATTGTTGTTAATCTTTAAAACAAAAGGAAAAAAAAATCTTTGATTTCAACTCTAGCAGCCGAAATCAAGCTGTCAAAGTGGTCCAAATTTCTTCTTGACACTGCCTAACATGGCAACATGAAATCCGATGACCAATAGTCATTGGATAGATAGCCAAATTTTCCACAAAAAGATCTTAGAAGATCTGGCATCTTAAATCTCAAAAGCTCTATAAATAGAGTTAATCTCTATAAGGAACAGACAAAAAAAGAAAAAGAACAATAAGAGGGAACATACACAATTAAAAAAAAAAACAACAGCAAACAAAAAAAAATTTCCAAGAATGAAATTCTCAATCCTAGAAGTTGTAGATTTTTTTTGAAAAATCTAGGCTTGGAAAGGTGTTTAGAAAGCAAAAACGATCATTGGGGGAATTTTTGAAAAAATTTTTGGGTCGCCAAAAACTAGAAAAGTTTGAATTTTTCGATGACCATTGAATTTTTTAACCACTGAAATCAGGGGATCTTTGAATTTTTTGGTGCCATTGAAGTTTTCGGCCATTGGTGCACGGTGGCAACTGATGAAAAATTGGGCTCCATGATAGTCACCATAGGGGCTGGATTTTCTAGAGAGAAGAGCTCTGGGTAGAGAGAGAAAGGGGAAAGGGTAAAATAAAGAAAAAAAACCAAAAACAGGCCTTTTATAGGCCCTTCAAAATGACATTGTTTTAGACGTCTAGACCAAACTTGACCCGCACAGGATCTGCACGCCAACCCTACCCATTTTGTCAGTTTTTTCTTTTTTTTTCTTTTTATTTTTCGTTTTGATTTTAATTTTGATTTTGATTTTTTATGTTGATTTTTATGTTTTTTTAATTATTATTCTTATTTTATATTATTATTGGCAATAATTTTTTAAAAAATAAATAAATAAATAGAATAAAAAATAAAACTGAAATAAAATAAAGACCTAAAAATATAAATAAAAAATTTAACAATAATAACTACTTAAAGGAAATAAATTTTATTACAAACAAAAATATTATTTAAATTTCACCAAAGTGTTGGGATAATTTAAAAAAATAATTTTTGCTAAAAAATAAATAAAAATTGATAAATAAAAAAATAAATTGTTTAAATGAATCTTTTAAATATAATTTTTACAGAAAGTTAAAGGAGTTTAGTTTTTTTTAATTATTACAAGCAAAAATAATTTTCGAATTTCACCATAAAGTTGGGATAATCCAAAATTATTTTCACTAAAATAAAAATTGATTTAAATAATGTAAAACAATAATAAAAAATGAAAATAATAATAATTGATATTTTGAATATTTACAAATATAAAAAATTGAAAGAGTTTGATTTTCTTCAATACAAACAAGAGATTAATATTTGAATTTCATCGGTGAGTCAGGATAATCTAAATTTCTTCTTATAAAAAATAATTAAAGAATAAATAATACAAAATTTTAAAATAACCATAATATTTAGATTTCACTGAAGAGTGGGGATAATCTTAAAATTTGTTCAAAATTTTGGAAACTAACCGAAGAGTCGGGATATTCTTAAAATATTTTTTAAATAAATAATTAAAATATTTTATGATGAAGTTTCGAAAATTTTATGAATGGTCAATTTTTTCAAAATATTTTCTAAATAGTGATTTTTTATAAATTCCACCAAAGCGTTAGAGAATTTATAAAATATGAAATAATAATAATAATAATGTTAACTTCGAAATAGAGAAAAATGGTTCAAAATAAATTTTAGAAATTAAACTTAAATAAAAAAGACCCTATTATCAAAATTATAGGATTACGCATGTTTAAATGGTACCATTCTTTGAACGGGTGACATGAAGGTGCTAATACCTTCCTCACTCGTAACCGTACTCTCGAACCTAGTCCTGATTTCACAGACCTAAATTTCTTTTAGTAAGTTTTAATTAATTTTAAAATTTTTTTACTAAAAAATGATATTTTGGATGGCCAATCACACCATATAAAAAGATTAGTGGCGGTTCCAAAAAATTTTACCAAGTCTAGTGATTGAGTCCCCTCGGATGAAAAATCGTTATGACAGCTTGGTGACTCCACTGGGGACAAATGAAAGTCAAGCCAAAAATTAAACATGCATCATCCAAATTTTGATTTAAAGGTCTTTTCAATTTTAATTTTAATTTCTTATCTCCGAATATTAATTTTTTTTTTGTTTCATTTGGTTTTGATATGTTATTATTTTATATTATTGCTAATTATATTGTTAATTTTATTTGTTACATTCCCTCACATACGTGCACATTTACATTCATGCATGAGCTTTATACCTCAGCTCCCAAATCTATCCCTTTTTAGAAGGGAGTAGAGTACCTACACTTTCGTGAGGTTATAATGCCTCCGTTTGCGCTAGCGAAATACTTCCACTCAAGTTGAACCCTTTTTGTCTGCAGCCCGTTATGGGTGAAGATTGGGGGCCTTACTAGTCCAGAGTGGATAATAGTGAGGATCAATTTAGGAACTTTTTTAGCCTATGTTAATTACCAAACCATGCATATAGTGAACCTTAAGAAACCAACCTTAGATAGGGCCATACCATTTTTAACTATACCATAAATTAGGACACATGAAGGAATATTTATTTTAATGTGATTACTAACCCTATTTTGTTTTGATCTCTTTTTGTTTCATGATCATGCATCATCATAAACACTTGCATATGGGATGTGCTTATCAATATGCCAATATCAATAAGAAGATTTTCAATCTTGCTTTGAAAAAACCATCATGATGTTCTCAACTTCAATGCTCACTATGTGTGAACAGACCAATATGCTGATAACTTTATCATTAGAAGCCCAAAATAGAATGGGAAATTGTTTGAAAGAATCTGAACAAGAAATTTTGCCTAAAGAAATAAAGTTGGGACTTCAACAAAATGACATTTTTAAGTTGATCGAAATCTGGCACTGTGTAACAACTTCTAGGAAGTTGGCTTTCGAGAAAAAATATGGTCATATTACTTTACTGCTTGAGGTGCCTATGAAAAATCAATTGGTAAGAGCTTTAGTTCAGTTTTGGGATCCTGTATACAGATGTTTCATATTCAATGAAATAGATATGACCTCGACGATCGAAGAGTATACTACATTATTATGGTTGCATCTTCCCAATCCAAACAAAATCTATTGGAGAGGCCAAAAACTTGGATCTCGAAAGAAACTCGCTTGTATGATGAAAGTCCCCACTCAGAATGTGAACTCGTATATCCAAACAAAAAGCAAAAGTGATTGCATCCTGTTGGGCAATCTTACATGATTACATCATCAAACACTTAGAGGATGAACAAGACATAAAAATGATATATTTGGCAATTTATGGCTTGATCATTTTTCTAAAGGTCTTAGGGCATATTGAGGTATCAGTGATTAACTTTCTTAAGAAGGTGGACAATAAAATCAATCATATTCCTTCTATACTAGCAGAAACCTTTAGATCATTGAATTATTACCAAAAAAGAGGAAGACACTTCATAGGGTGTGTACAGTTACTCTACATTTGGGCAAAAGGTCATCAATATCCTATGGGTAAATTTTGTCCTACTTATAGCAATAAAAGTAGGCCAATTGAAAAATGCTATAATGTGGAGTGGCCAGAATCAAAGACCAAGGAAGAGTGGGTATTGATTTTGCAAGATCTCACCAGTGCTCAGGTTATATGGAGAGCTTCACGGATGCCACGAAAAGCGATGTTATATAGGTGTGGTGACAAGCCATAGGTTCCACTCTTAGGACCATAGGGAGGTATAAACTATGGTCTAGCACTAGTTCATCGATGAGCGATTTGTCCCAATGAGTTATGGGCTTCAAGAATTGGAATTCTCTTTTAAGGAATAAGGATTTTTGGGAAAGATGAAAGAGATTATCAAAGAGTGGAAGCAAACTCGGAAGAATAGATCATGGGGGATATATAGACAAAGCCATATCTGAATATTTGATATGGAGAAGTCAATGGGTCATAAACAAAGTTGGTCCTAAAGAAAACAGACCCTGCCACCAAAAAAACACCTATTGTGAAAAGATTCCTGAAGATATGAAGATTATGAAGTCCGAATTTAAAGAAAAAAAAAATATGGGAGCTTGAAAAGAAGAGGCTTCAGCATAAGATTAATGAGTGGAAAGACAAGATTGATAAGAGTGAAGCAAAATTTCAAAGGCTTAAAAGAAAACAAGAAAAGATCTCTGAAAGCTGGCATGCGTCCATCACCACAATAACTGCAGAGCTTGAAAGATCTAGGAAAAATGTAAAACAGCTTCAATCTAACTTATTATCTAAGGAAAAATAGCTTAGTCAACCTGTGGAAGAAAAAAAGGTACTACAAGGTCTCATAGATGACTTGAAATAGCAAATGCATTATTGACGTGAAGCCATTCAAGTTTTAAGAGAGGAACGAGATTAATTTGAACATAAAGCACAGTATTAAAAGGAAGAAGATCAGTTGAAAGAATTTTAAGCCACTCGTCTAGTAGAACAGATAAGAGAAGTCAGCTTTAAAGTAAAAGACATGGCCTAAAAAGCTAAACAAATGAAAAAAGAAGTTTACCCAGGATAGCATAACCAATGCTTGACCAATTTTCTAGAGAATGCTTATGAGCAGTACAAGTATGTAGGGTGCTTCTTTTGAAAATTTTAATATTGTAATGAAAAAAGTATTTAGTAAGGATAATGTGAAGTTATGATATGGTGGTTCAAGTTTAGACTTAAAATCTTTTGCAAATATTGGATATATAATAAGCACATCCTTTGTATTCATCCATTCATGCATCATATATGTGTTCCACTTTTAAAAAAAATGCATCGTGACTAAAAGAAAGAAACCTCAAAATAACAAATCTCAAAGAGTTTCCTTTATCTCAATTAGGTGCAAGGATAGTTAGGCATAAAGAAAACATAAATCAAACCACTCATCATCGTTACAACACTCGCTCACAAGTCAGAATCATGGAAAGTGAGCAAGCATCTAGAATAGAAAGGATAGAAAAAGCTTAAATTGATATGCAAGAGCAAATGATTAGGTATCAACAAGAATTGATGGAACAAATTACTAGGACTTAAGAAGAGACTCAGAAAGAAATGGCTGCAATGATGGACATGATGAAGAAAATGACCAAAAGAAAAGGGGTTGCTGAAGAAGTAACTATTGAAAAAAAGCCTTAAACATAAGAAAAAACTAGAGATAGGGAAGATCCATTGTATCCACTAAGGTTTACTCCACCCTATGCTCAAACTTCTCATTAAATGCATCCATAAATGACACAGTCTGAAAGGCAGCCACATACTCAATTTAATTTACCTCCCTTCACAGTTCAACCACGTAGTGAAGGACATGTTGGTTTAAATATTGGGGCAAGTCATGTTGAACCCATTATGGTCCTAGATTTAGATGACCTAAAAGAATAGGAGAAACTAAAGAAAGGCATGCCCGAACAATCTGAGAATACAAAGGCGTAACAAAAGTTAGATCTCTTGGAAGAAAGGCTACGAGCTATTAAAAATGTAAATATTTTTGGTACAATTGATGCTAGTGAACTCAAGCACATATGACTATGTTCTGTCAAAAAATATGCCTGAACCAAATGCCTTCGGTACATATCACTATGTTCTATCAAAAAATGACTATGTATACAAACAATGACAAGTTACTTATCCATTGTTTTCAGGATAGTCTTACTGGATCTACTGCCAGTTGGTATATTCAATTAGATAGGAGTTATATTCATTCATGGAAAGATCTGGCCAAAAAATTTATTACTCAATACAAGCATGTCACAGACTTGGCTCCAAATAGATTGTCCTTGCAAAACATGGAAAAGAAAGTTAATGAAAATTTAAAAGAATATGCCTAGAGATGGTGAGATGTTGCCGCTCAGGTTCAACCTCTTCTCACCGAGAAAAAAACAACTGTTATGTTCATCAATACTTTTTGAGCACCATACTATGATAGGCTCATTGGTCATGCCACAAAAAACTTTGCTAATATGATGATTAATGAGAGAGATAATAGAAAATGCCACTAAAAATGGAAAGATTGATGAAGGTGATGTTTTTGGATCAAAGAAAAAAAGACCACCAAGAAAAAAAAAGCAAAAGTGCAAGCTGTCACCACTGAAAAACCAAAACCAAGACCTTTTATCCCATACCATTCATATCCTATATACCAACCTTCTTACCTAATCATTTCTAGTATTTCCCAAAACCCATACCATTACCAACCAATGCAAACCTAGACACCTCCTTTCCAAGCCAATGTTCACCTCCGAGCACTTTCACCATGACCTTCCTCTCAGGAAAATACCATAGATTTTAATCGAAGGGAACTTCAAAATAATCAAGAGCAACAATGATTTGATTCGATTCCTATGACATACACGAAATTGTTCCCTTAGTTATTTAAAAAACACTAGGTGGCTCGATAGCCCATAGAACCTTTGAAACCTCTATATCCGAAGTGCTATGATCCTGAAACTTCCTGCGACTATCATTATGGAATTTAGGGCCACTCCCTAGAAAATTGTATGGCTTTCAAATGTAGAATGCAAAGCTTGATTGATAATGAAAATTTAAATTTCATAACTAAGGTTGGACCAAGTGTGGAGGCCAATATGTTACCTAATCATAGTAGAGGATCAATAAATGCTTTAAATAATGAGACAACTCAAAATATTAAAAGAGAAGTAAGTGAGATCAGAACCTTATGGATGAAATATTTGCTACCTTTGTGAAAGCAATATGATTCATCCAATACCTGAAAACTCAGATGATGGAAAATTTTCATATAATTCAGATCACACTTATGAATTCCATATGGGGATGGTTGTCATTCGCTTTAAGATTGTAAAGCATTTCGATAGGGATTGCAAAGAATGATGGATTCTTTCTTGGTTGAATTTTATAAAGAATATGAAGAAAGTTTAGTGAATGTTATGACGAAAGACTCATCCAAAAATAGGCCTTACAAATGAATTTTGAGCCTGTTACCATCTTCTATGAAAAAAACCAAGTGTTAAGTTTAATAAACCAGTTCATATGAATTTTAAGCCTATCACAATTTTTTATGATAAAAAATTAAGCGCTAAGATTAACAAACCATTTTGTACAACTATGCCAAAGGTGACAATTGAGGTCCCTAGCCCATTCCGGTACAAATCAGATAAGACAATCCCTTGGAAATATGATTGTAATATCATATCACAAGGTTTGGATAATGGTTCTCTTGAATGTGGCTTATATGATGCTAGTACAACAAATATAACTAGCATTGGGGGCATAACTCGAAGTGGGTGGTGCTATAACCCAAAAGCACTTGAGAGAGCATGAAAAGAAAAAGCAAAGGAAAAGGAAATGAGTTTAGAAAAAAAAGATAAATCACCCAACAATCAAGAGATTCACCCAACCCTAGTCTTAGATTGAGAATGTAAAAATTCAACTACAAAGAAAGAGGCTTGTGAGTTTTTGAAGCTTATTAAGCATAGTGAATATAGTATGGTGAAGTAATTAAATCGCTTATCAACTCAGATTTCTATGCTCTCATTATTGTTAAATTTTGAGCCTCATAGAAATGCTTTGCTCAAAGTACTCAACGAGGCTTATGTAGCTTATAATATATTTGTGGAAAAACTTGATTGCATAGTGGGAAATATCATAGTGGGAAATTATATATCATTTAGTGATGATGAAATTCTACCTGGTGGTAGAGGTGATGCTAAAGCCTTACATATCTTCACAAGATACAAGGATCATACACTGGCAAAAGTGCTCATTGATAATGGATCTTCTTTGAATGTCATGCGTATGACTACACTATCTAGATTGCCAATTGACATGTCTTACATGAAAATGAGTCATATGATAGTGAAGGCTTTTGATGGGACTCATCGTGAAGTGATAGGCAATATTGAGCTACCAATCCAAATTGGACCATGTACTTTTGATATAGTCTTTCAAGTCATGGATATTGCTCCTTCCTATAGTTGTCTTTTGGCAAGACCATGGATTCACATGGTAGGAGCTATTCCTTCCACTCTACATCAAAAAGTAAAATTCATAATTAATGAAAAAGTGGTCATTGTTACTGGTAAAGAAGACTTATTGGTGACTAAACCCTTTACCACATTATATATTGAAGCAGCTAAAAAAGCTCCAAAATTTCTTTCTGATCTTTTGAATTCATTAATGCAACCTATGTGGGTGAAGGATAAAAAATGCCTATTCCATGTCTATCCAAAGCTTCCAAAATGGCACTTAAAGAAGTGGTAGGGAAAAGACAACAAGTGTGGGCTGACTTGTAGGCAATACAATGACCATGGATGATGCCTAAGAAGGATGATCAGTTTGGGCTAGGGTACAAGCCAACTCGAAAATGAAGAATGAAGTTCATAGAGAAAAAAAAGAAAAAAGGTTGGCTCATTTTTTGAGGTAAGAAGTAAAGACTGAAGGCTTATCTTTTTCTCCCCTTTATGAGACTTTTATCTTAGCTGGCTATATCTATCCAGATGTAGCAAGAAACATAAAGAAAGAGTTTACACCATCGTTGAAAAATATCCTCACTGAATTTTTAATACAAATGGTGGGTAAAGAAAAAAAAAGCAAAGATCCAAGCTGTCCATAGGTTTATCTTACTCCTCATGGTGCAGAATTAAAAAATTGGCATGTTGAGGAGCTACCTATTATTTTAAAATTTTCTCTAAAGTAATGTGTTGAACCAAATCTAAATAAAATGTATTATGTGTGTTTGTTTCCTCATTTTCAATTGAATAAATAACAAGTGTAGCATATTTGTCCATTTTTTTTCCTCTTTCATTTCAATTCCTTGCATTACTATACATCTTCTACATTTCATCCATTTCACTTATTTTCAGGTATCTAAATAATGAATATAAAGATCATCATGACAATATTCTAGGATTTGATTTCGAAAATTTTATTTATATTGGTGAACTCGATGATGAAGAGAATGTGGAAGACCATGCAATATCCCCAGAATTATTGAGATTAGTGGAACAAGAAGAAAAGCAAATCATGCCTCATCAAAAAGCCACTGAAGTTGTTAATTTGGGGGATGAAAAAACTAAAATGGAAGTTAAGATTGGTATTTCGATGTCATCACCAATAAAGAAGGAGTTAATAAAGTTACTACATGAATATGTAGACATATTTACCTGGTCATATCAAGATATGCCAGGGCTGGATACTAAAATTGTAGTGCATAAGCTATCGTTGAAACCTGAGTGCAAACCAATGAAACAAAAGCTAAGAAGGATGAAGCCTAAAATGTTGTTGAAAATAAAAGAAGAAGTGAAAAAACAATTTGATGTAGGATTCTTAAAAGTGGCCAAATATCTCGAATGGGTGATGAATATAGTCCCAGTACCCAAGAAAGATGGTAAAGTGAGAATGTGTTTTGATTATCAGGATTTGAATAGAGCAAGTCCAAAGGATAATTTTTCATTGCCTTATATTGACATTCTAATGGACAATACCAGTAGGCATTCTATATTTTCATTCATGGATGGATTTTGAGGCTATAATCAAATTAAGATGGCACAAGAAGATAAGGAAAAGATTACTTTTGTAATAGTATGGGGAACATTTTGCTATAAAGTCATGCCTTTCGATTTGAAAAATACTGGGGTAACTTATAACTTATCAAAGAGCCATGGTAACTCTATTTCATGATATGATGCACAAAAAAATAGAGGTGTATGTGGATGACATGATTGTCAAGAAGAAAATAATGTGACTAATCTCATAAAGTTATTTAAGAGATTAAGAAAGTTTTAGCTTAAGCTCAATCCAGCTAAATGCACTTTTGGTGCAACCTCAGGAAAATTATTGGGATTTATTATTAATAAAAGAGGAATAAAGGTGAATCCAGATAAGATACGTGACATCTAAGAGCTACCACCTCCGCACACATAAAAAGAAGTAAAGGGATTTTTAGAGAGATTGAATTATATTGCTCATTTTATTTCCCAACTTATAGCTAAATGTGATCCCATATTTAAGATTTTTTGAAAACATTGGTTAAGAGAATGGGATGGAGATTGTCAAATGGTGTTTGAAAAAGTTAAAGAATACTTATCAAACCCACCATTATTAATGTCGTCTGTCCCTAAAAGACCTCTTATCCTGTATATAACAGTGCATGAAAAATCAATGGGATGTGTTTTAGGGTAACATGATGGAACATGAAAGAAAGAACAAGCCATTTATTACCTGAGCAAAAAGTTTACTGATTACGAGTCAAAGAATTCACCATTGGAAAAGATGTGTTGTGCATTAGCTTGGATAGCTCGTCGACTCAGACAATACATGTTGTATCATACTACTTGGCTCATTACGAAATTAGACCCAATCAAGTACATCTTTGAAAAACCTTTATTGTCGGGAATAATAGCAAGATGGTAAGTGTTACTTTCTGAATATGACATGGTATATGTGTCCCAAAAGGCAATCAAAGGAAGTGCTATTGTTGAATTTCTTACAAAATGAGCTCATGAAGATTATGTGCCTGTGACATTTAATTTTCTAGATGAAGACTTAATGTCTATACTACACATAGATAAAGAAGAGCATAATGAAGATATATGGAAAATATATTTTGATGGTGCATCAAATGCTTTGGGATATGGTATTGAAGTAGTTTTGATATCTCTAGAAGGGATTACTACCCAATCACTGCAAAACTAAATTTTGATTGCACCAATAATGTGGTAGAATATGAAGCATGTGTTCTGGGTCTTCAAGCTACTCTTGAAAGAAAGGCCCATGCTTTAAAAGTTTATAGGGACTCTACCTTAATCATATGCCAATTGTAAGGAGAATGGGAAACTAGAGACTCAAAATTGATTTTATACCAAAAGTACATATCGAATTTGATCAAAGAATTTGAAGAATATTTGGTTTCATAATTTACCTTGAAAAGAGAATCAGATGGCTGATGCATTGGCTACATTGGCAGCAATGTTCAAATTAAATGAAAATGCTGAAATTCAACCCATCAAATTAAGCTTGTGAAAGAAACCAGCTCACTGTTCAAATGTTGAAAAAGGATTGATGGAAAACCATGGTATTTTGACATATTACAATATGTTAAATATCAACAGTACCCAGAGCACATATCAGAGAATGATAAGAAATGTAGAGAAGGTTGGCAATAAGTTTCTTTCTAGATGGAGAAATTTTGTATAAGAGAACTTGAGACCAAACACTATTGAGACGTGTGAATGCTACTAAAGCCAAAAAGTTACTAGAAGAAATTCATGGTGTTTGTGGAACTTATGCAAATGGTCATATGATGACTAAATAAATAATAAGAGTAGGATACTATTGGTTGACAATGGAAAAAGATTGCATTGAGTATGCTAGAAAATGCCACAAATGTCAAATTTATGTAGACAAGATTCAAGTTTCTCCAATGTCCTTGTATGTTATGTCAACACCTTGGCCTTTCTCTATTTGGGAATAGATGTGCTAGGGCCCATTACACCAAAAGCCTCAAATGGACATCGATTCATTTTAGTGGTAATTGATTACTTCACAAAGTGGGTAGAGACGGCTTCATATGCCAATTTGACAAGAATAGTGGTTTGCAAATTCATCAAGAAAGAGATTATATGTCGAATTGGCCTTCTAAAAATGGTCATTTTGGATAATGCTTTTAATTTAAATAATAAAATGATGACTGAGGTCTGTGCCTAGTTTAAAATCAAACACCATAAATCAACACCTTATCATTCAAAGATGAATGGGGTAATTGAAATGGCCAATAAAAACATAAAGAGAATTATTGAAAAGATGATAGATATGTATAAAGATTGGCATGAAAAGCTACCATTTGCATTACATGCTTATCGAACTTCTATACACACATTTACGGGAGCTAAACCATTTTCATTGGTATATAGGATGGAGGCAGTGTTACCCATTAAAGTTGAAATTCCTTCCTTTTTTGTTCTTATGGAGGTTAAGTTAGAAGAATCTGAATGTGTTCACCTCGATATGATCAATTGAAGCTCATTGAAGAAAAGAGATTAACTGCACATTGCCATGGCCAACTGTATCAAAAAAGAATGATGCAAGCTCATGACAAGAAAGTTCACCCATGACAATTTCGAAAGGGAGAATTAGTATTGAAGAAGATTCTTCCTAACCAATAGGATCCTTGAGAAAAATGGACTTCTAATTAGGAAGGCCCATATATGGTGAAAAAAGTTTTTTCTGGTGGGGCAGTGATCTTGGCAAGAATGGATGGAGATGATTTGCCAAATCCAATCAATGTCGATGCAGTAAAAAAGTATTATGCTTAAAAAAATAAAAAAAGCAAAATGAATTTAAAAGATATCTAAGTTAAAAACCTGAAAGGGCAGCTTAGATAAAAATAAAAGGGGATAGTGAATGGAGTGGCTCAATTCTCAATATGTGCCAGAATATCTCAATGGTTTTGGGCTAGTTTGGTTTGCTGCATTTTTGAAAAGTCAAGGGCACCAATTAAGAGTCTTCAGAAAAGAATCCATGATGAATTAGTTCATGATGATCTAAATATTTGTTATGTGATTAGTTGTTGTCCTTATTTTATCCTTTTTTATAACGCATAAAACACTTCTCCCTTTTACCAAAATAAAATATCACTTTGTTTATCCTTCCTTTTATCCCTCTCAATAAAAAGAGAAATGTGCAATGTGTTATAATTGTTTGAAATTCAAAAGATGATGAAGGAATAACAATGACCATAAAAGACACACATTATTTTGAAGGAGATTTAAAATGATAAGCAAAATAGTAGGGAATAAAGGTTAATGGGAAAAGTGTCCTATAGGTCATAAAGTGGTTGACATGGAATATGGGATATGAAGAGAAATCCTTTTTTATCTGAGCTTAATCAACTGCTAGAATGCTTAGGATTCAAAAGAAGAAGAAAGGAAACAAACTTTGAGAAATTTTGAGTTAAAGGAAAATGACAACAAAAAAAAAGAGAAAGAAAATGGTCTTTTCATTTGCATAATAAGTGCATTTGCATCATGATCATCATTTATTGCATGGCATTGCAAAAACATGAAAATGTCATTCACGTATTCATGTGACATGATAGATGTATGGGTCTAGGACAATCTAAGACCAACAAAAGAAAAAGTTAAAAGTAGGAAAGATGTGAACCCTCTATTTAGAGAAATCTTTCAAATACCATTGCCTCTCAGATCTTTAATTTAAAGTTTGTTGCCTTTGGTTAAAAGAGCCATTTAAAGTTCGTTGCCTCTAGTCAGAGGAGCCTTTTAACATTTAAAGTTTGTTGCCTCTGATGAGAGGAGCCTTTTGAATTTAAAGTTTGTTGCCTTTGGTTAAAAGAGCTTTTGAATTTAACGTTTGTTGCCTCTAGTGAGAGGAGTTTTCCGAATTTAAAGTTTTATAGCCTCTATTTAGAGGAGCCTTTCAAATTTTCTTTAAAAAAAAAAAAAACTTTATGTTTAATGTTTATCTGAACAAAATTAGTGTCTTTTTGTCTTTGCTTTATTCCTGATTCTCAGAAATAAGCAAAGAGGGGCAGCTGTGGGCATCAATTTTGTTTTTTTTATTATTATATAATTTTGTTTATTATTATTATTATTATTATTATTATTATTATTATTATTAATCTTTAAAACAAAAGGAAAAAAAAAAAAGGTCTTTGATTTCAACTCTGGCAACCGAAATCAAGCTACCAGAGTGGTCCAAATTTCTTCCTGACACTGCCTAACATGGCAGCATGAAATCTGGTGACCAAAAGTCACCGGATAGACACTCAAAATTTCCACAAAAGGATCCTAAAAGATTTGGGATCTTGAATCTCAAAAGCTCTATAAATAGAACTAATCTCTACAATGAACAAATAAAAAAAAAAGAACAATAAAAGGGAACACATACAATAAAAAAAATAGCAAACACATAAAAATTTTTTTTTAAAAAATGAAATTATCGGTCCAGGAAGTTGTAGATTCTTTTTTGAAAAATCTAGGCTTGGAAAGGTGTTAGAAAGCAACAAAGATCATTGGGTGAATTTTTGAAAAAATTTTTAGGCTATCGAAAACTGGAAAAGTTTGAATTTTTCGACGACCATTGAAGTTTTCGACACCAAAATCTAAAAAAGTTTGAATTTTTCAATGACCGTAGAATTTTTTTGCCATCGAAATCTGGGGATCATTGAATTTTCTAGCGCCATTGAAGTTTTCGGCCATCGGTGCATAACAACAATCAATAGGAAATTGGGCTCCACGACGGTCGGCATAAGGGCTGGGTTTTTTATAGAGAGGACCTCTGGGTAGAGAGAGAAAGGGGAAAGGAGAAAATAAAAAAAAAACCAGAAACAGGCCTTTTATAGGCCCTTCAAAGTGACGTCGTTCTGGACATTTGGATCGAACCCAACTCGCACAGGATCCGCGCGCCAACTCGTCCCGTTTCGCTGGTTTTTCTTTTTCTTTTTATTTTTCATTTTGATTTTGATTTTTTATGTTAATTTTTATGTTTTTTTATTGTTATTTTATATTATTACTGGTAATAATTTTTTAAAAAATAAATAAATAAATAGAATAAAAAATTAAACTAAAATAAAATAAATACCTAAAAAAATATAAATAAAAAATTTAATAGTAATAACGACTTAAAGGAAATAAATTTTATTGCAAGAAAAAATATTATTTAAATTTCACCAAAGTGTTGGGATAATTTTAAAAAATAATTTTTGCTAAAAAATAAATAAAAAAATAAATTGTTTAAATGAATCTTTTAAATATAATTTTTAGAGAAAGCTAAAAGAGTTTAGTTTTCTTTAATTATTGCAAGTAAAAATAATTTTTCGAATTTCACCATATAGTTTGGATAATCCAAAATTATTTTTACTAAAATAAAGATTGATTTAAACAATATAAAACAATAATAAAAAATAATAAAAATGAAATTAATAATAATTGATATTTTGAATATTTAAAAATATAGAAAATTGAAAGAGTTCGATTTTCTTCAATACAAACAAGAGATTAATATTTAGATTTCACCATGAGTCAGGATAATCTAAATTTTTTCTTATAAAAAATAATTAGAGAATAAATAATACAAAATTTTAAAATAACCATAATATTTAGATTTCATCGAAGAGTCAGGATAATTTTAAAATTTGTTCAAAATTTTGGGAACTCACCAAAGAGTCGGGATGTTTTAAATCCCACAAAACATTTTGCATCCAAAAGCATGATCGAACACTAGTGCACCAATGTGGCCATAAAGGTTTAGGTGGCACACTTGGGACATAGGGCACGATTGAGGTTCAACCCATAGCCTCTAAGGGCATAAGATAGATAAGGGATGGCAAGACATCTAGTTTTCATCAATTTAGATATACATCATAGGATCTTAATTGTGCCCCTAGGGTACCATGACCACATGAGGGTGATTAAAGAGGATGATGGGATGACAGTGGGACATCAATCCAACTTGTATGTACGGGCATTGCTAGAACGAGTGGAGGGAATGTTATGGACTACGCATGAATCGTAGACCAAAAGGGTCATATGATGAGACTTGCTTAAGATAGTGCAGGTGAAGCACTAGGAATGATTGAAACCAAGGTCCTAAAGGCACATACTTTACCCAAGTATGGAGGCAAAGGCCAAGGCTAAGTGCAGGAGTACACTTAAAGTGAGCTACATATTGCCAAGAATGAGGACTGCTCATTAAAAGGCTACAAAAAGCCCTAGGATGTGGCATGGGTAGTCAAGCATAAAAAGGCCTAGAACTGCCTAGACATAAGCCAAACACATTGGCATGGAAGCTTCTACATTAGCCTAGAGATAAATTAGATGGACAGGCACAAAAAAGTGTAGAGGTGCCTAAAGGCAAGCCAGGTGTGCAAGCACTGAAGATTCTAGAAGGGTCAAGTGCAGGTGTCAGACCCTGGGCAGGTGTGTCAGGTGCGCCAAGTGCACAGGCCCAACCACCAAGGACCAAGACTCAAGCACTAAGGATAGTTGTAGGGGTTGGTGCAATAAGCATGAGAGAAGTGTCCAGACCACCTGCACAGTATGCAAGCCTACCCACATAGCCAAGACCAAGCCCACAACATGCTCGCACTGCACCTAGGTGGACCTACAGGAGCTAGGCCAATCTAAAATCTTCTAGAGGCAACTAAGATCGATAACATTCAGTAAGAAAATCTAGTTGACCTCAAAAATCAAGAGAAGCCTCATGTAATCTTATGTAATCTCTGATTTTTACTTGTAAATCCCATTATTTTAGGAGATGGCCAAAAGTAGAGTTAGCGGCCTCAACTATAAATAGAAGTTCACCCCACCTTTAGTTGTACACATATCTTCACATTCTATTTTAGTAATACATAGAGCATATTCTAGCATTCTGTATGTTCATTAACTTGCATATTCTACCTTTTCTTGTTCTTGTTTACCCACATGCTAGTTGCAAAAGTTGAACTTAGGCATATGGAGTTAATTCTAAGTCCTAAGATCACACAAATTTAGGTTTAAGTCTAGAGCCCATGATAGTTGGTATCAGGTAGGTTTTGCTTGTGTGTTTTGTGTATAGGTTGCTAGATCACAGTCGAAGAGATGGCATCCAAAAGTAATGTTGCTAACCAACAACCAGAGGCCTAGGAGCAAGGTCGTGGAAGGGGGAAGAAGGCTAGTTCGAAAGACATTTAGTCTACCATGGATAGGAGGTTGGCCAAGGTGGAGGTGACAGTAGCTGATGTAAAGGACAAGCTTAAAGTGATAGAGGCTCGCTTTAAGGATATGGACTCCAAGGAGGAGGAGCTCAAAGGTGAGATACAGGGCTACCTGAAATGAGATAATTGACATGCTCACTTAGAGGAATGAAGCCTTGGAGGCCATGATAGAGACCATGCATAAAGAGTTTGAATAGCAGCTCACTGCTTATAAGACTACCATTGGAAATGGCATGTTCACTAGAACGTCTAAGTCTCATATAGAGATCCTCAAGCCCAAAGAGTTTAAGGGGACTAGAGCTATAAAGGAAGTGACAACTTTTTATAGGGGATAGAGTAGTACTTTTAAGCCACAGGCATGCAAGATGATACTTATAAGGTAAGCACTACTTCTATGTATCTTACTGATGCTGCCTTATTATGGTAGAGGCACAAGTGTAATGATGTGAGGCATCGAGGCACCATGATTGGAACCTAGGATGCATTTCAAAAAGAGTTCAGAGAGCAGTTCTACCTAAAGTACCCCAATGATGAGACATGAACGAAGTTAAACTAACTTACTCAGTAAGTGGACATAAAGGAGTATGTCCAGAAGTTCTTTGAATTGATGCTTTAGATTTCAATCTAAGCGAGACCAAAGGTTTGTTTGCCTTTATGGATAGCCTTAAGCCATGGGTGAAGCATGAGTTATAAAGGAAGGGAGTTTGTGAGCTAGCCAAGGCCATGACCATCATTGAGTCTTTGATGGATTTCAAGCTTTAGAGCAAGTCAAAGTCTACCAAAACCAATGGGAAAGGTAGGGATAAGAGGGACTGAGAGAAATAGTATAAGGGAAAGGACTATGACCAGTAGTCTAAGGATGAAGATTGAGAACATTTAGACAAAGGCATCCAAGGTAAACCACTAACAAGAAATGGAAGGCTAAGGGTGACCAAGAGCTGATCTCATGCTACCTATATGGAAAAGGCCATATAGCATAAAACTACCCCTAGAAGGGCAAGCTGGCTGCCATAGACAAGGAGTCAGATGAAGAGCTAGAGGTTGGGATAGCATAGCTTGGGTCATTATTGCTTAATGCTGTCCATATTAAGGGAAATGCAAGCCAAAGGGCTTGATGTTTGTAGATCTGATGGTTATGGGCAAGAAACTGAGTGCACTAGTGGACACAAGTACCTCACATTTGTTTATTTCAGGTGATAGAGCCCAAGAACTCAACCTGAAGGTGCAAAAAAGATTGGTACCATCAAGATAGTGAACTTCAAGGAGGTTTCAGCTTTTGAAATAGTGCAGGGAATAAAGATACAGCTTAGAGCTTGAAAGGGCAAGGAAACCATCGAGGTAATACCCTTGGATGATTATGAGTTTGTGATTGGGTTAGATTTCCCTGTTCAAATTAATACCCTAATCGTGCCATTTGCCAATTGTATATGCATTTTGGATGCATGGTGCCAATGCCTTATATCATTGAGGCAAGGGTCCAAGTTAGGTCCAAAGTGTTGTCGACCATTTAATTTGCCAAGGCAGTGAGCAAGAATGATGAAACCTTCTTGGCTACTCTAAAGTATAAGAAATTAAGGGGGAAAGAGACCAACACCCCTTAGGAAGTGCTAAAGGTGCTAGAGACCTTTAGCGATGTGATGTCTGCACAACTACCAAACAAGCTACCACTAAAGAGAGAGGTGGACCATAAGATCAAGCTAGTGCCTAAGGCCAAGCCACCAGCCACGTCCTTTACAAGATGTCATCCCCAAAGTTAGGGGAACTAAGGAAGCAACTTAGAGAGTTGATTGATGTAGGATGTATCAGGCCTTTAAAGAGCCCATATGGTACACTAGTGTTGTTCCAACACAACCATGATGGGCCTTTGTAGTTGTGTAAGGATTACAGGGCATTGAACAAGCTGACTATTAAGAACAAGTATCCTATCCCATTCATTGCGGACTTGTTCAACCAACTTGGAAGCACAAGGTGGTTCACCAAGTTGGATTTGAGGTTAGGTTACTACTAGGTCAAGATCGTAAAGGCAGATGAGCCCAAGATAGCGTGTGTCACTCGATATAGTTCATATGCGTTCTTGGTCAGACTCACCAATGCCCTAACAACATTCTATACACTCATGAACAAGGTACATCAATTATTCCTTGATCTTTTTATTATGGTTTATCTTAATGATATTATGATCTACTGCCAGACATTGGGAGAGCATGTAGACCAATTGAGATAGGTGTTCGAGGTGTTACGAGGGCATCAACTATATGTTAAGAAGAAGAAGTACTCATTTGCCTAGTGAGAGGTACCGTTTCTAGGCCACATAGTGGTAGGTGGCTAGATACACATGGATGCGGGCAAGGTCTGTGCCATTTTAAGGTGGGAGCCTTTGGTTAAGGTTATTAAGTTGAGGTCATTCCTTGGGTTGGCTAACTACTATCGATGCTTTATTAAAGGCCAATCAACCATAGCCACATCATTGATAGATTTGTTTAAGAAAAAAAAGAACGTGAGAGTAGAGCAACGAATGCCAGGATGCCTTTGATAAGTTGAAATGGATAGTGACTAAGAAGCCAGTATTGGCTTTGCTAAACCATGCCAAACTGTATGAGGTGCATATGAACACATCAAACATTACAATAGAGGGAGTGCTACTGTAAGAGAACCATCCAGTTATGTTTGAAAGCCAAAAGCTTAATGAGATTGAGCATAGTACATGGTCCAGGAGAAAGAGATGACAATAATGGTGCACTATTTGCACACTAGGTGGCATTAGCTATTTGGGTCAAGGTTCATGGTTAGAATAGACAACATGGCAACCAGCTACTTCCAGATGCAAAAGAAACTATCCCTCGAGTAAGCCTATTGGTAGGATTTTCTTGTGAAATTTGATTTCAAGTTGGAGTACAAGCCAAGGTAGGTGAATACAGTGGCTGATGCCCTAAGCAAGAAAGCAAACCTTGCTGCCATTCACCAACCAGAGGGGTTTTTGGTGTTGCGCATCAAAGAGGGGCTCGTACATGATCCTATAGCCAAAGCTCTCATTAATTATGCCTAGCAAGGTAAAACTAGGCAGTTTTCGTTGCAAGATGATTTGTTGTACACCAAGGGTAGTAGGTTGTTTGTGTCACAACATGGGAAGCTTTGCAGGGAAGTTTTGCAATAGTGCCATGATTCAAAGTGGGTTGGTCACCTAGGAATGAGCCGCACCTTAGCCTTGCTGGAGGGCTGATACAATTAGCCACACATGAAGGACGATGTAAAGGCCTATGTGACGACTTGTCTTGTATGCCAATAGGACAAAGTGGAGCTAAAAAAACTAGGCAATCTTTTAGAGCCATTGTCGATACCAAAGTGACCATGGGAGAGCATCACTGTAGACTTCATAGTCAGTTTACCAAAAAGCAAAAGGGTTTCAAAGCATCATGGTAGTGGTGGATAGGTTTTTTAAGTACGGGACTTTCATTCTAGCAACCAAGGAGTGCCCAACTGAGAAGGTAGTCTGTTTGTTCTTGAAAAATGTTGTGAAGTATTTAGGAGTACTGAGGACCATTGTTAGTGATCGAGACTAGCATTTTACAATTTAGTTCTAGACTAAGTTGTTCAAGCTTTTGGGGTCAGACTTGAACTTTTCCACCAGCATGCATTTATAGATCGACGGATAGATTAAGCAAGTGAATAGACTGTTGGAAGTCTACCTCATGCACTATGTGGGTGCCATGCAAAGGGATTGGCCAAAGCTATTAATGTCACCCAGTTTTCCAACAACTTGCAGAGGAGTGAAGCAATGAACCAGAGTCCATTTGAAATTGTGATAGGTCAGCAATTGCTAACACATGGTTTAATTGTTGTAGGTTATACAGGGCCAAATCTAGCAATATACAAGTTTGCCAAGGCTTGGCAGGAGCAAGCCAAGTTGGCTAGAGTCTATCTACATAAAGCCATAAAGAGGTTAAAAAAGTGGACAGACCAGAACAGGTAAGACATACAATTCGAAGAAGAGGACTTGGTTTTGGTGTAGCTGCACCCCATTATACACCATAAAAGGTTGCACAAAGGCTTAGTCTAATGGTACGAGAGACCTTTCAGAGTTCTTAAAAGGGTAGGCAAGGTTGTCTACAAGCTAGATATGCCACCCAAGTTGAGGGTACATTTGGTGTTCCATGTTATCATGCTCAAGCCATTCCATGAATAAGAGGGAGATCTAAGACAAGTAGAGTTAAAGCATACACCATTAAGAGCCAAGGTCTCATATGAGATGGAGGTCCACAGTTTCATTACTGACTGAGAGGTAAGACAGAAAAACTACCAACCAAGATAGGAGTGCTTGGTGTGCTAGAAAGGACTTCTAGATAGTAAGGTTAGTTGAGAGCTAGTAGAGGACTTATGGTAGTTTTAGGACTAGATCGGGTAGTTCCACAAAGAGGATATGATGAGGGCATTGCACAATTAGATGGGGGAAAATGTTATACCTTGAGTGGGCACACCAGCACACAGGCCCGAGCACTAAAGACCAAAGCTCGAGCACCAAGGACAGTTATAAAGGTTGGTACAATAAGCATGGGAGAAGTGTCTAAACTGCCTACATAGCATGTAGGCCTACCAGCACAGCTAGGACCAGGCTCACAACATGCCTACACCTCACCTAGGTGAACTTAAGAGAACTATGCTAATCCAAAATCTTTCAGAGGCATCTAAGATCAATAGTATTTAGTACGAGGATCTAGTTGACCCTGAAAATCAGGATAAGGCTCATGTAATCTATGTAATTTGTGTAATCCCTAAGTTTTAGGAATCTTATAAATCCCTTTATTTTAGGAGATAGCTAAAAGTAGAGTTGGGGGCCTCAATTATAAATAGAAGGTCACCCACCTTCAATTGTACACACATATTCACATTCTATTTCAATAATACAAAAGCATATTATAGCATTTAACTGTGTTTTCTAACTTGCATATTTCACCCTTTCTTGTTCTTGTTTGCCCATACGTTAGTTGCTAAGGCTAAACCTAAGCATACAAGTTAATTCCAAGCCCTAAGGCTGCATAGATTCAGGTTTAAGTTTGAAGCTTATGACACAGGCATAGTGATGGGCACAGTAGTGCCCATATGAAAAAGCTTCTAAAAGACCCTAGCTATGGGCACCTAGATGGAGAAGGCTTTGGAACCTGCTAGACATGGGCACCTAGTAGGAGTGCCCAGACTCTTTCAAACCTAAGGGGCTTGATAGGAAGCTTGAAACCAGCATATCTCTAGAAAGGCTTAGTCAACCTTGTTAGAGCCTAGGCACCTTAGAATTATCTAGAAGGCCTTTAATGGCCATACACTTACATTCATTGTAACCACAAGTAAGAAGAACCAAGTCATAGACTTAGGCATTGAACAATTGTATATAGCATCAAGTAAATAAAAGTTATAATTCCTTTAACTCTCTTTCCTAGCTTTCTCCCAAGCTCATAAGAAGCCAATAGAGTGCATAGCACAAGTGTTTAGCATAGAGTGAGAAAAAATGATGACTTAGGCACATGGGTAGTAGTTTCTAGCCCAATGCCACATGGGTGCTAGGCTTAAGCATCGATCCATGACATGTGAACGGGTTTGGCCAAGCTAAGGCATTTTTTATGGTCAATGAAAAGAAACCTTAAGATTGCCAAATAATTAAGAGACTTGGTCGGACCTAACCCACAACTACAGCTTCTACTTGCACCATCTCGAGGAGTCATTGCCCAATTTAAGTATCATGATCTGTAAGCTAGTCTAGGCCTAAAGGTTCTTTCCAAGTCGAGTGACAATTCAAGTTCTAACGGGACAAAGTCTAACAGCTAAGGTGACCAGGCCTTAAGGTGTATTGGAGGTCTAGGTCATGGAAAACTAGCCCAAAATAGTGGGGCAAATAGTGATCAAGACTCAAGAGGCTCAGAATAGTGTTAAAGTTTGACAAGATTGAGCCAGGCACATAGGTAGCACTGGTGAGTAATGCATGGCCACCCAATCAGACCTAAAAAAGTATTGATGATCAAGGTGCAATGCATGGTTGGCCCTAGGTGTGGGCACACATGAACACAATCCTAAGAAGATTTGATTTGGAGGCTTCTAGAAGGCCTGATGCTTAGCATGATTTTAGCAAGTCAAAGATTAATTTGCAACACCAAATCTCTTAGAATCAAATATTGTAACTTATCTCTCAAAATCAAGGGTTCAAACCATTGTAATCTTTAAAGTTTATGAATGAATCTCAGGTATTTATTGTAAAGAGGACTCATATAAATGGAGTCCCTTACCTTCATTGTACACACACTAGAACCATTAAGTAATAACATCTTTCTTTTGCCTTAACCCATTTTATTATTCTTTTGTTAGCCTTTCTTTTGAAACTTACGGTGCCCTTTTGTTGTGCAATGTATTGGGTAACCAAGCCTTGCAATCTAGAGTGTCCATGCATGGTTTCTTGTGTTAGGCTAATTTGGGATGTGAAATAGTCCATTCCTATGTCTTGGAGCTTGATGAGCCAGGAGCTTGGGTCTTTGCCTATGACAAGTAGTATTAGAGGCTAGTTTGAGGGTGCTTTTAGAGTAGGTAGTAAAACCAAATACTAGGGTGTATTAGAGCCTAAATCAAACCAAAGGTGGTGACTAGAGCTTTGGTTTAGAGTGTGGGGAGCTAGAGTTAGTGTCGGTGCTTGTTGGGGGACTTGCATAAGGGCATCCTGTTATGGTGTGTGGGCATTATGGTGAGTTGTGTAGGCATCCTAATGTGTGTGTGGACATTTGACTATGTGGTTTAGGCAGTCTACTACTTACTGCAGGCATCTTAAAAGGAGTATTATGCTCATGTACTAGTGAAACACTTCTAGTGTGGTAGGTGTATGCATGCTAGAGTGCAGGATAAATGCTCGACAAATTGTTCCTATGTGCTGTGGGTGTGCTAGGCATGCTATGCTAATGTACCATGCTGATAGACTGGTGTGCTAGTTTGTGAGAACCAAAACCAAATTGCTTAAGTGCCTACTAGAGTTGAGGTAATCTTTTGGTTTGTCATTTATGGTCTAATAGTTTGTGAGTTTTGGGTTATGGCATGGCTAGGGAAAGCCAGACAAAGGGCCAAAGCGAGGTGCTCAAAGAGCATCCACCTACAGACAAGTGGGAGAAAGTGTTAGCAAGATATGTGCCGATAAGCACTCAATTAGTGAAGTGTAAGAAGGCCATTCTTCAAAAAACAAATTGGTTCAAGGACATTGAGAGATCCTCAAATAAGGTAATGGAGAAGCTTATGTAGCATAATAAGGCATTGGAGTCTATGGTGGCAACCTTGCAAGAGAAGTTAGCCAAGCTCAAGATTGACCGTGGTATATTACGAGCTACTATGGTTACTAGTGTGGCTTAGGACCTAGAGTAGAGGTGTCTAAGCATTTTATTAATAAAGTAAAGCCATGGATAAAGGCCAAGCTACAACGAAAAGGTGTGCATGAGTCGATTCAGGCTAGAATTGCTACAAAATTGATTACTTTGGTTGAGTGCACCAAGTTTCCAAGGCCAAAAAGAAAAGGCCAGAATGGGGGAAACACCAATGTTTGTTCCTAAAATGAGGAAAAGGCTACAAGGAAGCTCAAATTTTTCAAGACCAATAGAGCCACCAGCAAGAGCAAGGGGCCCTTGAGTTGCTATTTTTGTGCTAGTCCACATTAGGTCAGGGAATGCCCGAAGCTTTCAACAATCAAGTGGGCAAAAGGGCTATCCGAAGGCAAGAGTAATAATGGTAAATAGCATTAGAGGGAGCCTAAAAAAGAGCGACCAAGTGCTAGTCAAGAGTAACTGAGGGGTTAAGACCGCTAGAGAAGCCATTAAAGGGAAACCAATGGTAGTTGAGTGCCATAGCATGAATGCTATAGTGTAGCCAGATTCCTTACAAAAGAGTGTGCCATAGATAACTTAAAAGAAACTCCAAAAACATTGGTAGTGCATGTGAAAAAGGCCATTATAGTAGAGTGTTGAGGAACAAAAGATTGAGAATAGTGAAAGCTAGTAGAGTACATGTTTGAGTATGGGATCAAAATGTTGGAAAACTAGTTCACAGGGTAGGAGTTAGAATTAGCATGCAAGGTGGGTGCATTATCCTCTAGTAATAAGGGGATTGTTGGAATAAATGGAGAGAATTTCATGGTCTCCTAAGATGGTCTAGGCCTAGGGGTTTTCACCAAGTTGAGTGACAGTTCAAGTTCTAATAGGACAAAGTTTGACAGCCAAGTGAACCAAGCTTTAAAGTGCACTAGAGGTCCAAGTCATGGGGAACTAGCCGAGAACAATGGAGCAGGCAATGCTCAAGACTCTATAATCTCCAAGAAGGTGTTTAGGTTTAACAAAATTAAGCTAGGCCTAGTGGAAGGTGCTAATGATCGAGGTGTGGGTGCACGATCGAGCACAGGTGCAGGCAAGCCTGAACATAATCTTGAGAGGATCAAATTTAAAGGCTTCTATAAAGCTTGGTGCCCAGCAAGATTTTAACAAGTCAAGGATTGTGTAGTAGCATTGAATCCCCATGAATCAAGGATTGTATCTTAGCTCTTAGAATCAAGGGATTGTAAGGGGGACTCAGTTATAAATAAAAATCCCTCACCCTTATTGTACACTCTTACCTTAAACCTTTTTGTTGTTTTTTTGTTAGCCTTTCTTCTAGCACTTGTTATGTCCTTTCATTTTGTAGCATACTAGGTAGCCAAGCCCCATAGTCGAGAGTGTCTATGCACTATTTCTTGTCTTAGGCTAATCTAGGATGTGGAAGAGTCCATTTCCATATCCTGGAGTCACACAAGCTTGGTGCTTGAGTCTTGGCCTATGACATGGGGATTGGTTTATGGTTTGGGGCAACATCAGCCATGTGCATGAGCTAGAGCTTAGCACAGTTAAGCCCCTTTTCCATATGCATGCTAATCAGTTGAAGCTATGGGTGCTTATGGGTCACCGGAGAAACCAATGGCTAGATAAAATGGCCAGAAGGCATGCATAGCCTGGATTTTGCTCCATGTACATTGTCATGGATATACACAATGACAGGCCCACCACGCACACCTATTCCCCTAGTGTGGGTGAGAAGGGGGCTCGAACAACACCCACTAAAGAGCATGAAACAGTTTATGATATGCTAGTAGTAGACATTAAAGTGTGTAAAATGGGAACACTTTTTTCAAGCAGGCATATCCTGCATCAAGGGTCTGCAAGTGCTAATGGTGGTCGAGGTATGTGCCCACACCAAGGCCTAACATGTGTCGATGGTGTTCAAGGCAAGTGCCTACACCAAGGGTCAGCATGTACCGATGGTGTTCAAGGTAACTTCCCACACTAAGGGCCATCTTCTATTATTGCTGATCGAGGTATGTGGACATGCCAACCAAAGTTTGATTTTAGGCCATGGTGGACATGCTAGGCTCAAGCATGTGCTGGTGTCACATTTTTTTGCCTAGGGTACCGTCGTTGGAGCATTAATAAAGAACCTGACCGGTGGTATTGGGGGTTTTGATGATTGGAAATGGGGGGTCAGGGGGCACTGTGCACATGATGTATGATAAGTGTTCATCATTGGCCCTTATAGTGGCCCCTTATCCTCCAAAAAACCTTAATGACTGGCACCCCTTTAAAGAGCATAAGAGCTTTTACAAGTTTGCAGCCAGTAACCATTCCAGTGCTTAAAGTAGGGATGCCTTTTTCAAATGGCCATAAAATCTTCTACACTTCAATTTTTTTAGTTAAATTTTCTTGTGGATGCCAACAAAAATACAAGGATCAAATATACTAAATTTAAGGCCAAAACACCTTTTAAAAGAATTTCAAAAAATCCCTAACTATTAAAAGTTATGAAAATTGTGAAAAATAAAAAACAAGTCATCTTGACATGAAACTTCACATAAAGGCTTAAGGGATCAATATATGAATTTACAAGCCATAAAAATGGCATTGGCATGGTAGAAATATGAAGATGTTCTTGAACCCACGTACTACTCGATCATGGAATGCATGGTGTACAGCTCAAGCCCAAGATACCCATTTGTGGTGCATGGCCCAACATGTGCCTATGGTGTTCGAGGGAATTGTTCGTACCAAGGGCCAGCATATCCTAATACTGGTTGAAACATGTGCCAAGACAAAGGGCTAACATGTCCTGATAGTGGTCAAGGCATGTGCATGCATCGAGGGTCATTTGGTGTCAATGGTGGTCAAGGCATGTACATGTGTCATGATCCACAAACTATTCCAGGCCTAGGGGTTCTCTCTGAGTCAAGGAGCAATTTTAGTTCTAGCGAGATAGGGCTGATAGCCAACAAGACTAGGCCTTGAGGCCTAGGTCATGTGGAACTAGCACAAAATAGTGTTATGGGCAGTGATTAAGACTCTAAAGGCTTAAACAAGGTGTTTAGGTTTGGTATAATTGAACCAAGCCCACGTATAGGCACTAGTGAGTGATGTGTAGGCATGTAATTAGACACAGGCGAGGTGTCACACATTGCACATTCCTTACTCTGAAACCATATGTCTATATGGCACCAAGACTACTCTTAGTCTAGGTTAGCCTTTTCGTAAGTCTTGTTCTCCATGGATAGATAATTTTCTACTCCTTCAAGCTGCATACTCATGAGCCTTTCTTGGTTTGAACCTATAAGGTCACATGTACATTCCTAAACTCTATAAAGAGGAACCCAACTCCTATCATAATTCTTAGTCCATGAATCTCTAGGTGGCCCCAACACCCATTTTTACCTGTAGGCATCAAGATCCCAAACAGTGACCCTTATTGCTCATAAGGGTGCATAGCCCCAATTCTTATGATTTTATCTCATTCTGGCCTAGTGAGAACCCAACAACATGCTTGCCTATATGTATGCAAGCTCTCGTGCCTTGAACCTAAAGGCACAACACAAATGTTGGTTAGCAATGAGCCTAGAGCTACACTAGGCTCTTGTCTTATGGAACTCATATTTTTGGGCCTTAGCCCTTAACCTCATTCTAGGCTACCTGTATGCATGATGGACCCCTTACATCATGCCCATCCCACTTCAAAAGACTCAGGTGTGCTACCCTAATTGCAACACACCTATACCAATTGGCCAAAAGGGTCTAGTAGTGTGCCTACCTGCTAGCCTGCTCATCCCTCAAGCTCGATGGTGCCCTTCCTACATAAATACCATCTTATGATCCTTGGTTGTACATCGAATTAGCTTAATGAGGGGAAATCAAAAGGAATAACGAATGCTAACATCTATCCCCATAATTTATTGCAATGGCGTAATACAAAGCCTGCCAACCCTGACCGTCGGTAGTTTTATAATGACTTAAGGCGACATCGTGCCACACTCGTGACTCAATGATACCCATCCACCTAGACACCATATGTGCCTAAGAATAGCTCATTTCAGACTAGCCAGGCCCTCACATACCCATCAAGAGTGTAAGAGATTTCCTAGCCATCCTACTAAAAACTGTAAGACTATCTGAATTGGGGACACTTTTCTCCTTAGCCACCTTAAGACATTTCTTCAACCAACTCAAGGCCCAATAACTTGTCTCTTGGCCACCATATTTTTGGTGTTCCACTCGTTGCTTCACTAACCCATTCAATAGTGCTCGTCCATGGCTTCAACTGATAGCATCCTATTGACTACCCAACTTCAGGGCATCCGCCAATTGGCTCACACTTACCCGTACATCTTGGGGCTTGGGGCTCACGCTGCTTGCATACATTATCCATAACATGTTCCAGGGCTTACACTACCTACACATAGCTATAGGACCATTGCCTTGACCATAAGGCTTCATCTGCTACTCAGCTTAAGGTTAATCATGGTAGGACCAAAGCACAATAGGGTTTGACCATGATGCTCTCCCCCATTTACTATGTCAATGCCTTCATCGATGGCAAAACTACACCCAACTTTCTTATTGCACATAGTTGACATTTTCTCATATGTCCCTCCTTTATGCCCTTAAGGATTGTTTTAAGATCTCATCACATAAGGCACCACCTACTGTATTCATCCATTATCGAAGTAAAGGGATCATCATAGCTCCAATGCATCTTTGTATTAATTCCATTCTAGCCTACAGTTATTTCATGTCGTTGGTGCCATTGTACTACTTTACCCATGATCACATCATGTTGTGACCTCAAGGCACCCTTGTCAAGCATAACCATTAGTAGAATGAATGACCACCTATTTTGCCACACATCGATATGCCCTACTGGATGTGACCCATCACACTAACCACATATCTATGGCACCAATGTTCGATGCACCCCTCTAGATGTGATGTTTAGGTTAACAACACTCATACGACACCTCCTATGATAGACCTTAGCATGGTGGCATTTGAACGATTTGGTCATCTCGTAACTCAAGTCATTTGGGCCCCTCTATGTTCACCCCTCTAGGTGTGGCCCTCTGGCCAACCATCTTTGTGGTGGCACCTTAATGCTCGTTATCTTAAACTCAAACGGATGCTCATATATCTCATAGGCTTCACCACCTTATCTTAGTTTCGTAGAAAATCACACATCTTTCCAATTTTTACTTGAACTCAGCTCAACTCTACATGTAACCATGTCTCTATGATGGTTCCATAACTCATCCTCAAAAGGCCAACTTAAGGCCCACACAAAACTCCAAGATCCACTTTACTACTCTAAACACCAAGTCTTTTGACTTGCTTAAACTCATCCAGTCTACTAATCGAATGCAACTTGATTACCAATACCATCAGCTTACTCAACTCGATTGGGTCCTTTGACCTAAACAAGTCATAAGGCCTTGTCAACTGGCTGACTCCTGCTAGTTTGCTTTACAAACTAAACATAATCATGGTTCACTGTCCACTACACCCATAAAGTTTTTCCCTCGGCCAACATAAGCGTGGTGCACTAACCATCACAAACTCAAGGTTTCAATCCTCAGCCAACTTAAATTCCTCTACCTTTATAGAATGACTTTATGCTTGGACCTAAATACTTGGCTTGTACCCTTGCTAAGACACTTGCACCACACAATAAGTACACTTAGTTTATTAATTAATCTCAATAAGCTCATCTCAAATCCCTCAAGACCAGACACATCTTGGCCGACATGGCCTTGCTTAACACCATTCCATGGTCTATGTGTCTTTCACATTTTGGTCTCATCTATTCGCCATCATTTAATGGGTATCGTATGCTTGCATAAGCCAATGCCATTTACTAGGTGAGGTTAAACTCTCATACTCTTTCACTTGGTATCCAAAAAGCTACTCGATGACCTTGCGCTAAGGCTAATTTTCCTATAAGACACATTGATGGCTCCTTCTTGAGCCCATATAGCCATTATATCACATTCCCAACCCGATAGCTTTATTTGAGCTTTGTACCATTTTAATATACATTAAAATGCTCGCACCTGGGGCCACTTTAGTCTCATAGTTGAGCCAAACTAGGCACTGATACAATGTGTCATGGGCCGCATGTTCTTTAGATAGAAACCACATATTTATATGGCACCAAGACTACTTTTAGTTTAGGTTAACCTTTTATGAGTTTTTTTCTCCATGGATAAATCATTTTTTAATCCTTCAAGCTGCATACTTGTGAACTCTTCTTGTCGTAAGCCCTATAGGGTCACATGCACATTCTTAAACTTAATAGGGAAGAACGTAACTCCCATCACAATTCTTAGTCTATGAATTTTAGGGTGGCCCCATGCACCTATCTTTGCCTATATGCATCAAGATCTAGAGCAGTGACCCACTTTGCTCACAAGGGCACAGCCCTGTTCTTATGATTTTATCTCATTATGGCCCAGTAAAAACCCAACACCATGCTAGCGCATATCATACACAAGCTCTTGTACCTTGAACCCAAAGGCATAACATAAATGCTAGTCAGCAGCCAGTTCAAAGCCACATTAGGCTCATCTCATCCCATGAAACTCATATCTTAGGGCCTTAGCCCTTAACCTCATTCTACCTTTCCATATGATGGACACCTTACATCATGCTCATCTCACCTCAAAAGAATCTAGTGTGCTATCCTAGCTACATCACACATTTATCAATTGGCCTTAAGGGTCTAGTAATGTGCCTACCTATTAGCCCACTCATCTCTTAGGATCAATGGTGCCCTCTACACAAACACCATCTCATGATCCTCAGTTACTCATAAAATCAACTTAAAGAGGGAAAATTGAAGGGCAGAGTAAATGCTAACATCTAACTCATGGTTTAATGTAATGGCATGATACGAGGCCTTCTAACCCTAACTGTCTTTAGGTTTACAATGATTTGAGGAGACATTGTGCCATACTCATGACTTGATAATGCCCTTCCAACTATACACCACATGTGCCTAGTAACTCACTTTAGACTAGCCAAGCCTTCATCTGTATCCTAACCAAAATGGGTAGAGAGCCAACATCGATGTTTGCTTATAAAGAGCATAAGAGATTTCCCAACCATCCGATCAGAAGTCATAAGACTATATGAAATGAGGACATTTTTCTCTCTAGCCACCTCAAGATCTTTCTTCAGCCAACTCAAAGCCTAGTGACCTATCTCCTAGCCACCATAAGTTTGGCATTCCATTCGTTACTCCACCAACTCGCTTAAAAATGCTTGTGTATGGCTTTGACCAATAGCACCCGATTGGCTATATGCCTTTAAGGCACCTAAGCATTGGCTCACATTTGCTCATGCATCTTGGGGCCTAGGGCTCACACCACCTGTACACACTATCATCAACACGTTCGAGGGCTTACATTACCCATGTATAGCTCTAGGAACACTATCTTGATCATAAGGCCTCATTCACTGCTTAGCTCAAGGTCAATCATGGTAACACCAAGGTAAACCAGGGCCTAACCATGACACAAGGGCATTAATGATTAAGGTATGAGTGCACGATCAGACCAAATAGAAGATGCCGAAACACAGTCTTGAAAAGATCAGATTTGAGGGCTTCTAGAAGTCTTAATATTGCAACATAATTTTTTATAAGACAAAATTATGTTGAGCACTTGAGTTTTATAGGCTGACTCAAGCATATTGAGTTAATTCCCTATCTAAAGACATATAAAGTTTGGCTTAAGACCAAAGCTTATGACACATCCACCAAGCATCATTTGGTGTCGATGAAGCTTGACGAGTGGACAAATGCCTTGAAAGGGATAGAAGAGTGATTGAAGGGTTATGGTATACATGCCATACTAAGTGCCAACATTTGGTAATGATGTTTAAGGTAACAGCCTGCACCAAGGGCTACCATGTACTGATGGTGGTTGATACATGTGCCAAGACCCAGAGCTAACATGTCTTGATGGTGGTCAAAAGGGTCATTAGGAGTTGATGGTGGTCAAGACATATGCATGTGTCATGATCTACAAGCTGATCTAGGACTAAAAGTTCATTTTGAGTCAAGAAGTAGTTCCAGTTCTAGTAGGATAAGGTCTAACAGCTAGGAGGACTAGGACTTGAGGTGTAATGGAGGCTTAGGTCATGGAGAGCTAGCCTAGAATAGTAGTAAAAGTAGTGATCAAGACTTTAGATGCTTAGGCCTGGTGTTCATGTTTGGTAGCATTAAGCAAGGCCAAAATACAGGCACTAGTGAGTACTTATATAAATTTACAAGCCATAAAAATGGCATTAGCTTGGTAAAAATGTGAAGATGTGCTTGAACCCACCTACTACTTAGTCATGGTATACATAGTACATGGCCCCGACCTAAGATACTCGTATGTGGTATACAGCCCAATATGTGTCGATGGTGTTTAAGGGAACTACCCTCACAAACGTTCAGCATGTGCTAATAGTGGTTGAAGCATGTGCTGATAGTGGTCAAAGCAGTTGCCAAGACCAATGGTAGCACTTCTGTGCTTGGCATCATCAAACTTGTAATGCCACCATAGAAGTGTAATGTCCACAAGATACATAGAGGTGGTGCTTACCTTAATAGCATCCTCTTTGATGCCCATTACATGGAAATACTATTACATGCCCTATAAGAAGTTGTCTACATCATTTATGAACCATGTTCCCTTAAACTATTTTAGCTTGGAAACCTTGACCCTAGTCTTAGGAGCTATTGTAAGTATGTCTCCCTCTATGGCTATCTTACATGTGGAGAGCCTTCTCTTGAGCTATTCCATCTCTTTCTTTATGGCTTCCACCAAGGCTTATAGGGTAAAGTTCTTATAGGTAAGGCATTCAATCTCTTTGGAAAGAGTTTGCCTTAACTCTTCCATGATCTCTTTCGAGACCAATTACTCTATTTGGTCTTCATACTTGTCTCACATTTTAGCCATGACCAGCTCAACCTTGGCCAACTAAGCATCAAATGCTGAGATCATGTCCTTTTTGGTGCCTTTCTTACCCTTTCCAATAGTGCATGTCTTACAAGCCTTTTGCCCTTTAATGTGTTAGTGGCTCATCTTGAAAGTAGACATTATCTTAGATTAAGGTCGCATACCAAACTGTGCTTTGATACCAACTGTCATGGGCATCAATTCTTGCAACCATGTGGCCTTAGATAGGAAACTACTATTCATATATGCCTAAGTCAGCCTTTAACATAGTCAAGTGAATGTGCCATTCACTAAAGACTAGTAAGACCTAGAGACAATCAAACACTATAGCATACTAAAAAAGCATTAGTGAAAGAACACAAGATCCTTTCTATTGCTAGAATAATGTGGTTATGTACAAATGTGCTTGAATAGCTTGTTGGTTCAAAAGTTCATAACTTCATAAATTGGTCTTAAAGGGAAGATGGCACCCTTATTTATATTTGAGCCCTCATGGCCTATGTGGTCACTAAGAAACCAAACTAAAGAGTTAAGTATATGGCTCTTATATATATTCTAGAGGGTTCCAAGGCCCTTAGATACATACAAGGTTAATTAGGGAATTTTAAGAAATGAGTTGGTTCTAGACACTTTGTGGCCCATCGAGTCCATAAGGTTCTAAGCTCATTTGTAGAATGCCCATGCCCTAGACCTTCTAGAAGCTTCTCTGCTTGGTGCTATAGTAATCATACCTATTTTTGTATCTAGCTCTTCTATTAGGTTCTATGCCCATGTGCCTGGTGTCATGGTCAGGCCATGGTATGCTCAATCCTTCCCTGACTGAGCTTGAGCTAATTAATGGATGAGGCCTTATGGTTAGGATAGTGGTCCAAGAGCTGTGTGCAAGTAGTGTAAGCCTTGAAACATGTTGGTGATAGTGTGTACGGGTGGTGTAAGCCCTAAGCCTCAAGATGCATGGGTAAGTGTAAGCCAATGGGTGGGCACCTTGGTGCTAAATAGCCAATCAAGTGTTATTGATCGAAGCCAAATGTGGGCACCCTTTAGGGGGTTAGTGGAACAATAAGTGAAATGATGGAATTATGGTGGCTAAGAGATAGGTCACCTTACACTAAGTTGGTTGAAAAAAGGCCTTAAGGTGGCTATGAAAAAGTGTCTCCATTTTAGATAGTCATATGGTTCCTAGTAGGATGGTTGGGAAATTGCTTATGCTTTTATAGGGGATGACTGGTGTCAGCTCTCCACCACCCTATTAGCTAGTGTGTAAGTAGGGGGTCTAGCTAGTTCGAAGTGAGCTACTCCTAGGCATATATGGTGTCTAGGTGGGTAGGCATCATCAGGTCACAAGTGTTGTATGGTGTCTCTTTAGGTCATGGTAAACTTGGGGATGTTTAGGGTTGATAAGCCTCATATCACACTATTATGTTAAACTATTAGGTTTGGTGGTAGCGTTTGCCCTTTAATTTCCCCTTTATAAGCTAAAAAGATCATGTGATGGTGTTTGCATAGGACGGGCATGTCGAGCTTGTTGGATAAGTGGGCTAGCAGGCAAGCACGTTGCCAGACCCTTATGGCTAAGGGGTAGAGGTATGCTACAAGAAGGTAGCACATGTGAGTTCCCTAAGGCAGGATAGGCATGGTGTCAAGTCTCCATCATGTGTGCGGGTAGCCTAAAATGAGGCTAAGGGCTAAGGCCTAGAGATATGAGTTTCATGGGATGAAACAAGCCTAGTGTGGCTTAGGCTTTGCTATTACCAGCATTAGTGTTACGCCTTTGGGTAGAGCTTGCTTATGAAGCAAGCGAGCATGGTGTTAGGTTCTCACCATGGTAGAATGAGATAATATCATGAGAACCAGGACTGTAAGCCCATATGTGTAAGGTGGGTTGGTGTTCTGGACATTAATGCTTACAAGCAAAGATAAGTGCTTGAGGCCATCTTGAAAATCATGGCATGATGAGATGAAGAGAGTTGGGTTCCTCTTTCTTGAGATTGGGACTACTTCAGGTGACCTTACGAGGTCTAAGCTTGGAATAGCTCATGAGTATGCACCTTAAAGGATAAAAAATGATCTGTCCTTGGAGAAGTGGACTTGAGAAAGGTTGATCTTAACTAATAGTAATCTTGGTGCCACACAGATGTGTGGTTTGGGTCCAAAGAACATATAGCCCAGGATATTTTAGTATTAGAGCCATGTTTGCTTAGTGGTTAGACTAAGGTGGCCCTAAGTGTGGGCATAGTAATGATAAACCAAAGGGGTGCTAAGCTCAAAGAGAGTTATCAAGGTGTGATTGTGGTAATGTGGCTATATAGGCTAGACAATGAGCCACTGATGCATGCTGTGGGAAAAATTGGCCTTGGTAAAAGGCCTTTAAGTGGACTTTTGGATGCCAAGCAAAAGGGCACAGGAGTTTAGCCTCACTTAGTGAATGATGTTAGCTCATGTAGGCATGCAATGCTTATTAAATGGTGGACAATAGATGAGACCAAAATGCAAAAGGGGCACATACCTTGAAATGGTTTTTAAGCAAGGCCATGTTGGATAAGATGCATATTATCGCAAGGGACATGAATTGAGCATCAAGATCAGTGACTAACATGTACACTTGTTATATGGAATAGGTGCCTTAGTAGGGGTAGAAGCCAAGTATTTGGGGTCTAAGCGTGTAGCCAATCTACAGAGGCAGATGAGTTTAAATTGGCTGATGATTGAAACCATAAGTTTGTGATAGTCAATGAACCATTAAATCTAGTGGTTAGAAGATCATGAGAGTATGCCAGTTAGTGGACTGTGCTTATGTTGGCCAAGAGAGAAAGCCTTATAAGATATGGTGCTCAATGGACCATGATAGTGTGTAGTTCAGTGGAACTAGCAAGTAGGAGTTGGCCAGTTGATAAGGCCTTAAGTTCTATGGGTTAAAAGATCGATTAAGTTAAGCAAAGTTGATGATATAGGTATTCAACTTTGTATCCATTAGCAGACTAGACAAGTTTGAGCAAGGCAAAGAGAAACTGATTGAGTTGAGCCAAATATGGAGTCTTGAGTAGATACAGCCAATGGGATGTCCATGAGTTTGAGTATATCAGTGGGCCTTGAGTACTGAGTGGCTTGGTGAACCATGAGATGTAGCCAATCAGGAGATCCTATGTTTAAAGTTGGATCAATGAATCCTTGAGCACTAAGTGGGCTTTGAGATGCTTTATAAGCTATGATAGAGTCAAGGTAGATGAGTTGTGGAACCATTATGGAGATATGGTTACGTGCAGAGCTGAGTTGAGTATGAACAAAAATGGGGGAGACTTGTGATTTTTGGTGGTACTAACCCAAGGTAGTGAAGAATATGAGATATCTGAGCATTAAGTTTGAGTCTGAGATAGCAACTGCTAAAGTGCTACCACGAGGGTAGTTGGCCAGAGGGCCACACCTAGAAAGGTGACCTTAGAGAGGCTGAAAGGACCCAAGTTGTGGAATGATTAAAGTGTTTAAATGCTATCATGTTAAGGTCTATTGTGGGTGATGTCACATGAGTGCAGTTGACCTAAACACCACATCTAGAGGGGTGCATCAAAGAGTTGGTGCCATAGATGTGCGGTTGGTGTGATAGGTGACATCCAGCTGGGTGCACCAATGTGTGGCAAAGTAGGTGGCCATTCATTTGACTAAAGGTCATAATTGACAAGGGTGCCTAGAGGTTGCAACTTCGTGTAATCATGGGTGACATAGTACAATGGCACTTAATAAAAAACTGAGATTGAGTTTGATAGGAAAAATTGGAAACAAAACAAGAGGTGCAGTGGAGTAAAGATAAGACCCATATACATCAGCAATGAACAAGTACCTTGGGTTGTGTCTTATGTGATAGGATCTTAACCCAAACCTTGAAGGCACAAATGAGAGACAAATGAGAAATGTCAACTATATGGAATAAGAGAGTTGGGCGTGGTCTTGGTTTCAATGAGAACATCAACATAGTAAGTGTAGGAGAGTGTCATAGTTAGGCCTTGGTGTGCCCTGGTGTTGCCATGGTTGACCTTGAGCTGAGTAGCAAATGAGACCTTATGGTCTGGGCAATGGTCCAAGAGCTGTGCGTGGGCAATGTAAGACCTGAAACATGTTGGTGGTAGTGAATCCAAGCAATGTATGCCCTAGGCCTAAAATACACAAGCAAGTGCAAGCCAATAGATTGGCACTCGAAGCCAAGTGGCCAATCAGGTGTTATCAGTCGAAGCAATGCATGGGCACCCTCAAGCGATTTGATAGAGGAACGAGTGGGATGTTAGAGTTATAGTGGTCAAGAGACAGATCACCAAGCATTGAGTTGATTGAAGAAAGGCCCTAAAGTGGCTAGGGAGAAAAGTGTCCCCATTTTAGATGGTCTTACAACTCTTGGTATGATGGCTGGAAAAACTCTTACGCTCTTTATAAAGGGATAACTAGTGTCAACTCTCCACCACCCCCATAGCTAGTGGGTAGGTAAGGGCCTAACTAGTCTGAAGTGAGCTACTTCTAGGCACTTATGGTGTTTAAGTGGGCGGGCATTATTGGGTCATGATTATGGCACTGTGTCTTCTTAGGTCATTGTAAACTTAGGTATAGATAGGGTCAGCGGGCCCTGTATCGTACCTTTGCATTAAACCATGGGGTTAGGCTGTAGCATTCACTATGCCCTTTGATTTTTCCTCCTTCAGTAGGAAGGATCATAAGATGGTGCTTACATAGAAGGGCACCATCCGGTGAAGGACACCATTGAGCCTGAGGGATGAGCAAGCTAGCAGGTAGGTATGGTGCTAGACCCTTATGGCCAATCGATAGAGGTATGTTGCAAGTGGGTTGAACACTTGAGTTTCCCAATGTGAGATAAGCATGATATCAGGTGTCATTAATGCGTACAGGTAGCTTAAAATCAGGCTAAAGGCTGAGGCCCTAAGATATAAGTTTCATGCGATGAAAGAAGCCTATTTGGCTTAAGACTGGTTGTTGACCAGCATTGGTGTTGTACCTTTAGGTTCTAGGCGTGAAAGCTGCGTATGATGTGGGTAAGCATGGTATTGGATTCTCACCATGCCAAAATGAGATAGTATCATGAGAAACAGGGCTATGAGCCCTTATGTACAATGTGGGTCAGTGCTCGACACCTTGATGCCTATGGGCAAAGATGGGTGCTTCGAGCTACATCGAGAATTATGGGTTGATAAGATGAAGGGAGTTGGGGTCCTCCCTATGGAGTTTGAAAATGTTATGGGTGACCTTACAACATCTAACCTAGGAAGAACATATGAGTATGTGGCTTAAAGGATCATAAATGATCTATCCAAGGAGAAGTGGACTTGACAAAGGCTGACCTCGACTAAGAGTAGTCTTGGTGCCACACAGACATGTGGTTTCAATCTAAAGAATGCTCAGCCTATGACATTTTGGTATTAGATCCATGTTTGGCTTAGCAGTGAGACTAAGGTGGCCTTAAGAGTGGGCATGATAATGATAGACTTAGGTGATGCCAAGCTTAAAGAAAGCTATCGAGGCACAATTGTGATTATATGCCTATGTAGGCTAGAGAATAAGCCATTGATGTGTGCTGTGGGAAAAATTTACCAAGGTGAAAGGCCTTCGAGTAGACTTTTGAATGCCAAAAGAAAAGACACGAGAGTTTAGCCTCACCTAGTGAATGAAGATGGCTCATGCGAACATGTGATGCCCATTGAGTGGTGGACAATAGATGAGACCAAAATGTAAAAAGGGCATACTCCTTTGAAATGGTGTTTGAACAAGGCCATGTGGGCTAAGATGCATGCGGTCTTGAGGGGCACAAGTTAAGCATTGAGATTAGTGACTAACATATACACTTGTTATGGCATGCAGGTGCCTTAGCGGGGGTATGAGCCAAGTATTTAGGGTCTAAGCATGGTGCCATTTTGCAAAGGTAGACAAGTTTGAGTTGGCCAAGGATTGCTATGAGTTTGTAGTGGTCAATGAACCATGAGTTCTAGTGGTCAGAGGATCATGAGAGTGTGCCAGTCAGTGGGCTATGCTTGTGTTGGCTAAAAGAGAAGGCCTTATGAGATGTGGTGCTTAGCAGACCACTACAGTGTGCAATTCAGTGGAACAAGCAAGTAAGAGATGGCTAGTTGATAAGGCCTTAAGTTTTATGGGTTAGAGGACCGATTGAGTTAAGCAAAATTGATGGTATTGGCATTCAAGGTTGCTTCCAGTCAGCAGATTGGATAAGTTTGAGCAAGTTAGAGAAAAGCTTATTGAGTTAAGATAAATATGGAGGCTTTAAGTAGATGCATATAACAGGATGGCTATAAGTTCGAGTAGTGGACCTTGAGTACCAAGTGGGTTGGAAAACCTTAAGATCAAGCCAATAGAAGACCTTATGTTTAGAGTTGGATCACTGGATTCTCAAGCACATAGTGGGCTTTGAGATGCCCTATGAGGTATGCTAGAGTAAAGGCAGATGAGTTATAAAACCATCATAGAGATATGGTTACATGTAAAGTTAAGTTGAGTTCAAGTAAAAGGGGGGAGACTTGTGATTTCTAATGGTACTAAGCCAAGGTAATGAAGCCTATGAGATATTTGAGATTGAGTTTGAGTCTAAGATAGTAGCGTTAAGGTGCCACCATAAGGGCAGTTGCCCAAAGAGCCATACCTAGAGAGGTGACCTTAAAAGGGCTGAAAAGACCCAAGTTGTGAGATGACCAAAGCATTTAAAGCCATCATGTTAAGGTTTATTGTGGGTGGTGCCTCACGAGTGCAGTTGACCTAAACACCACATCTAGAAGGCTGCATTAAAGGTTCAGGGCCGCAGGCACACAATTGGTGTGATAGGTCACATCCAGTGGGGTTCACCAATGTGTGGCAAAGCAAGTGGCCATTCATTTTGCTAAGGGTTATGATTGACAAGGTTACCTCGAGGTCACAACTTAGAGTGATCAAGGATGAAGCTATGTAGTGGCATTTAATGAGAAACTGAGATTAAGCTTTATAGGTAAAAAGAAAACTAGCACAAGAGCTGCATGGAGTAGGGATGAGACCTATTTACATTGGCAATGAATGAGTATTGTAGGCAGTGCATCATGTGATGGCATCTTGACCTAATCTTTGAGGGTATAAATGAGAAACATATAAGAAAATGTCAACTATGTGCAATAAGAGAGTTAGGTGTGGTCGTGGCATCGATGAAGGCATTGACATAATAAGTGTGGGAAAGTGTCATGGTCTAGCCCTGATGTACCTCTATCCTGTCATGACTGACTTTGAGCTAAGTAATAGATAAAGCCTTATGGTTGAGATAGTGGTCCAAGAGCTATGCACGGGCAATGTAAGCCTTGAAACATGTTGGTGGTAGTGTGTATAGGAGGCATGAGCCCTAGGCCCCATGATGCACGGGCAAGTATGAGCCAATGGGCGGGCACCCTAGAGTTGAGTAGCCAGTGAGGTGCCATCAGTCAAAGTTATAAGTGGCTACCCTCAAGTGGGTTGGTGGAGAAATAAGTAGAATCTTGGAATTATGATGGCCAAGAGACAAGTCACCAAGCACTAAGTTGGTTGAAAAAAGGCCCTCAGATGGCTAGGGAAAAATGTGTCCATATTTCAAATAGTTTTTTGGTTCCTAGTAGGATGGCTAGGAAATCTTATATGCTCTTTATAAGGGGACAACTAGTGTCAACTCTCCACCACCCCCTTAGCTAGTGAATAGGTGGGGGCTTAGCTAGTCTAAAGTGAGCTACTTCTAGGCAGTGGACAGGCATTGTCAGGTTACGAGTGTGGCACAGTGTCTCTTCGAGTCATGGTAAATCTAAGGATGGTTAGGGTTGGTGAACCTCGTATCGCATCTTTGCTTAGAACCATAGGGTTGGGCAATATCATTTGCTATATGCCTCGGTTTCCCTTCTGTGAGGTGAAAGGATCATGAGATGGTGTTTGCGTAGGAGGGGCACCATTGAGCCTTAGGTATGAGTGGGCTAGTAGGCAGGCACGCTGCTAAACCCTTATGGCCAATCAGTAGAGATGTGCTACAGGTAGGTAGCACACCTAAGCTTTTCTTGGGCTTGATAGGGATGATGTCAGGTGTCCACCACACATTCAAGCAACCTAAAATGAGGCTAAGGGCCCTAGGATATGAGTTTCATAGGATGAGATGAGCTTAATGTGGCTCAGGGCTGGTTGCTGACTAGCATTGGTGTTATGCCTTTGGGTTCTAGGCATGAGAGCTTGTGTATGATGTCGGCCGGCCATGTGTTGGGTTCTCACCATATCAAAATGAGATAATATCATAAGAACTAAGGTTGTAAGCCCTTATGTGCAAGGCAGGTCGATGCTCAAGACCTTGATGCCTGTGGAAAAGGATAGGTGGTTGTAGCCACCTTGAGAGTTATGGGCTGATAAGATGAGGGGAGTTAGGTTCCTTCCTATTAAGTTTGAGAATGTTGTGGGTGACCTTATAGGGTTTGAACTAGGAAGGGTTCACAAGTATGTGGCTTAAAGGATTGGAAATGATCTATCCATGGAGAAGTGGACTTGAGAAAGGCTGACCTCGACTAAGAGTAGTCTTGGTGCCACATGGATGCATGGTTTTGATGTAAGGAACATGTAGCCCATGACATTTTGGTATCAGAGCCATGTTTGGCTTAGTAGTGTGTCTAAAGTGGCCTTAGGTATGAGCATGATAATTATAAACCAAGGAGTGCTAAGCTCAAAGGGAGCTATTGAAATGCCATTGAGATAATGTGGCTTGGGACTAGGGAATGAGCCATTGATGTGTGTTATGGAAAAACTAGCCTAGGTGTAAAGCCTTTGAGTGGACTCTTGGATGCCAAGCAAAAAGGCACGGGAGTTTAGCCTCATCTAGTGAATGGTGTTGGCTCGTGCGAGCATGTGATGCCCATTGAGTGGTGGACAATAGATGAGACTGAAATGCAAAAGGGGCTCACACCTTGGAATGGTGTTTGAGCAAGGCCATGTGGACCAAGATGCATGTGGTCCTAAGGGACATGTGTTAGGTGTTAAGATCAATGACTAACGTGTGCACTTGTTGTGTGGTGCCGATGCCTTAGCAGGGGTACAAGCCAAGTATTTAGGCTCCAAGTATGGAGCAATTCTACAGAGGTAGATGAGTTTGAGTTGGTTGAGGATTAAAGCCATGAGTTTGTATTGGTCAATGAACCATGAGTTCTGGTGGTCAAAGGATCACTAGAGTGTGATGAAAAGGCCTTATAAGGTATGGTGCTCAACGGACCACAAACATTGTGCAGTTTAGTGGAACGAGCAAGTGGGATTTGGCTAGTTGATAAGGCCTTGGGTGAAGACCAATTAAGTTGAGCAAAGCAAATGGTATTGGCATTTGAGTTTGCATCCAGTCAGTAAACTAGATAACTTTGAGCAAGGCAAAGAAAAGTCAATTAGGTTAAGCCAAATATGGAATCTTTGAGTAGATGCGGTGAGTGGGATGGCCATGAGTTAGAGTAGGTTAGTGGACCTTGACTATTGAGCGGGTTGGTGAACCCTAAGATAAAGCTGGTTAAGAGATCTTGTGTTTACAGTTGGATCAATGGATCCTCGACATTGAGTGGACTTTAAGATGCCCTAAGAGCTATGCTAGAGTCAAGGTAAACAAGTTGTGGAACCATCGTGAAGACATTGTTGCATGTAAACCTAAATTGATTTCATGTAAAAGTGGGGAAGACTTATGATTTCTGGTGGTACTAAGCCAAGGTAATGAAGCCCATGAGATATTTGAGCATTAAGTTTAAGTATGAGATAGCAAGCATTAAGGTGTCACCACGAGGGCCATTGCCTAGAGCACCACACCTAGAGAGGTAACCTTGGAAGGGCCAAAAAGACCCAACTTGTGAGATGATCGAATTGTTTGAATGCCATCATGTTAAGGTCTATTATGGGTAGTGCCATTTGAGTGTGATTGACCTACACACCTTGTCCAAAAAGATGCGTTGAAGAGTCAGGCTGCAGGCATGCGATTGGTGTGAGGGGTCCCATCCAGTAAGGTGTACCAATGTGTGGCAAAGCAGGTGGCCATTCATTCGACTGAAGGTTTAAACCCATCTCATATTCCCTATTGGTGGGTGAACAATCAAACACTTGGTGAATTTTGCTTCACAATGATAGGAAGGTCCAACATCGAAAGATTAAAAAGCAAGTTACTATGAACACATGGCTGCCACAAGTCAATTATCCCTGTGGTAACCTTTATAACATCTCTATCTTGAAATTTCAATGGTTTAAATGATCGATAGGCCATGTTTTCATGGTTCGTATTTGTACTATAAATCAGAATTAAAAGTGCTTTTTACCCTTTTGTTACACATGAGATTTATGCTCTCATTGAGCTCATCTTATGACAATTGCATTATCTTTTAACAAATATGTCGCCCTAGCCAAACTCTCCACCTAACGATGTCTTTTGCCTAGATTGATTGATTGAAGCTGGCCTTGGGTCCAAAAAAGGGTCGTGCCTTGCCTCCAATTCATAGAATAAATAAAATAATGTTAAAAATAGTGGTAATTCAATTTCTTCTGAAGGCTCCCACTTATACTACACCTCTTAAGTCATTTCACAAAGTCAGACTAGAGTTAAGCTTAACAAGGTCTTATTTCCCCACTAATTCGACCATGCCCGTTCCTTTGGCTATGGTTTTGGTAGATAGTAGACAGGGATAGTGGGAATCTCATTAATCCATTCATGCATGTTACTAATTAAATAATGGGGCATTTGGCTACCTTAAGAGAGTCATCGTTACTCTTGTCGTTTACTCGTGCTTGGTTGAATTTCTTCACTTTGACATTCAAAGCGGTAGAAATCAAATTGTATAAGCATTCGCAAGGATCATCGCAATCCTTAATTAAATAGTTAGATTCCCTCTGTTTGTACTAGTTTTGAGTTGACTGTTCATTGCCCAGGGAAGGGCCTTGAGGGAGCCATTCCCAGTTCATCCTTCAGCCAGCATGCATCAACCTGCTCTCACCACGAAAGTAGCTTAAATAGTACACTGATAGCTGATGGGTTCGGGACTGAGACCCCATGCCCAGCCCTCAGAGCCAATCTTTTTCTTGAGGTTATAGATCCATTTTGCCAACTTTCCTTGCCTACATTCCATCAACCAAAGCCAGTTCACCTTGGAGACCTATTATGATTATGAGTATGACCAAGCACAAACTGCACTCAGTCCTTCGAATTTTCAAAGGCTACTAGGGGTGCAACAAACACCAAGTGACATGTAGTGTTCTTCTAGCCACTAGACCTTCCCTTCAATTAAGCCGTTTCTAAGGTGGGCAGGCCATTAAACAAAAAGGCACCAATGTCTCTAGATTCCCTAATGTTGCCAGCAATCATTGCATCTTGGTTTATGAATTTTAACCCCAAATGACTTTCAAAGCTCTTGTTGGACCCACTCACATGGAACCTTTCCCCTTTTTGGCCTTCAAGGTTCTCATTTCAATATTTGCTAGTACCACCAAGATCCACACTAATGGTTACTCCATTTGGGCTCACACCTTGGGTTTTGTGGCACCGTTACCCCTCTTACTTATCGGGGCTTGGCCCTTGCCTCGACAGCCAAGCATAGATCACACGCTTAAGTGCCATCCATTTTTGGGGCTAGTTGATTTGGCTAGTGAGTTGTTAACACTCCTTAGTAGATTTTGACTTTCATGACTAACATACAGTTGGGCACCATAACCCAGCTTGTGATTCATCTTACATTGCCAGTTTTGCTTACTAAAAATGGCCTACTTGGTGCTCTCGATTCTATGGTACTACTCAATGAAGTAACTGCACCACCCTAGCTATTTAAAGTTTGAGAATAGGTCAAGGGCTCTAGCTATGAATTGGCTTTAGCTGATAGAACTCACCAAAGACTCTAGCTATCTTGAGAGAAACTTCAAAGGGAACAAGCTACTAGCCAGTTTGATTAGTCTTTCACCCCTATACCTAAGTCACACGAACGATTTGCTTGACAATATCACTGTAGGCCTCCACCAGAGTTTCCTTTAGCTTCATCTAGTTCAAACGTAGTTCACCATCTTTCAAGTCTCGATAGGCATGCTCACACCTTATCAAGGTCGATCAATGGTGCACCTGCGAGGGATCCTGCCAATCAGCTTCTTTATGCCTTACGAGTTTTCTAGCCTATTAACTCACACACATGTTAGACTCTTTGGTCCATGTTTTAAGATGGGCCAGATGGGGAACCCGTAGGTCAATGCTAGGAGCAAGCAGGTGTTGAGGCATGCTAAGCAATGCATGCTATATTCCATGATTATAGTGATGATGTCTCTACGGACATATCGAAAGCCTAGGCTCGGGCCACTGCCATAACCTGCGTGGTCCACACCTCAAGTCGATCGATGGATTAACTTTCATCATTCCACATCCAACTGGGGTGCATCGATGGCCTTTATTAGCTTCCCTCTTGATAATTTCATGCATTGTTTGACTCTCTTTTCAAAGTCCTTTTCATATTTCCCTCACGATACTTGTTTGTTATCGGTCTCTTGCCTATATTTAGCCTTGGATAGAATTTACCTCCTAGTTGGGGATGCATTCCCAAACAACCCAACTCACATACAATGCCTCATGGTGCGATAGGGTCCAAGCACAATGGGGCTTTCACCCTTTCTATACCCTTTTCCAGGAGACTTAGGCCAGGTCTACCATGGAAGATGCTTCTTTATACTACAATTCGAATGTCATAGGCACTCAATTCTTATGCTGGGCTCTTCTCGACTTGCTTATTATTACAAGGGAATCCTGGTAAATTTCTTGACCTTTGCTTATTGGTATACTTAAACTCAGTAGGTAATCTTACCTAACTTAGGGCCATGATGCAAGCATCGATTGAGCGATGTAAGGGGTCCAATGGGGTCTAGATGGACAATGAGCGTGCATCACTAGAGATAAGGCACACTAAGAGCTTTACCACTAATGCTCATGAAACTATCATTGTAGGGGACTCACTTTTGGGCCAACCATGATCGATGAGATCACAGGAGGCCATCTTTCACCCCCTTACCCAAAGCTTAATGGGCAAGGGGATAGAGGGGCGATGATGCATGACACTCGACCTAATGGCTTGGGGTGCAACTTGCGTTCAAAGACTTAATGGTTCATAAGATTCAATAATTCACACTAAGTATCGCATTTCGTTATGTTCTTCATCAATGCAAAAGCCAAGATATCTATTGCTGAGAGTCATTTTGGTTTTTCATGACAAAAGAGTCATAGTGCCACCCGTGCTCGCACTGTGAATGGGATGGCAATAACACATGCACTTTTTTTCATTCTGGTTCCTTGGCGCGATTCACACAAGGGTTCATTATTTGGCCATGGCTGATGATACCAATCGTTTCGTCCACCTAGGAGGTAGAACAAATCAATTGTCATACATGCCCAAGGCTTGAAGGGACTCAGGGCATGGAATCACCCTTGCCCCCTCAGTGTTCCCTTAATGCTTTCATGAGTCATTCATTGTACAAGTTTCGACAATAATCCTTCCATAGGTTCACCTATAAAAACCTTGTTACGACTTCTCCTTCCTGTAAATGATAATGTTCAATGGACTTCTCACAGCATCATGGGTAGCGAACTGTCCACGTTGCCATGATCTGAACACTTCACTAGACCATTCAATTGGAATGAGTGATAATGGTATGTACAAAAGGTAGGGATGTAGTCAATGTGAGCTGATGACTCGCACTTATTAGGAATTCCTCATTGAAGACCAATAATTACAATGATCTATCCCTATCATGATGAAATTTCAAAGATTAACTGGACCTATCGAACAAGGCTATAGACTTATTGAATACATCAATATAGTGTATGTGAGGCCTAGAACATCTAAGGGCATCACAGACTTGTTATTACCTTAAACTTCCTTGGCCTAAATGGCCATAGTCCCCCTAAAAAGCTAGCCACGAAGGATCACCTTCATGTAGCTAATTAGCAAGTTGAGGTCTCATTCATTAAGGAATTATCCAGACAAATCACTCAATCAACTAAGAACAGCCATGCACCACCACCCATAGAATTAAGAAAGAGCTCTCAGTCTTTGAATCCTTACTATGTCTAGAATTAGTAAGTTTCCCTATGTTGAAACAAATTAAGCTGCAGGCTCCACTCCTAGTGGTGCCCTTCCATCAATTCCTTTAAGTTTCAGCCTTACGACGATACTTGTGCCAGAACCTAAAGACTTTGATTTCTCATAAGGTGCTGGCAAAATCCTAAAAGTAACATCCGTCGATCCTTGGTAGGCATCATTTATGGTTGAGACTAGGACGGTATTCGATCATCTTTGAGCCCTCAACTTTCATTCTTGATTAATGAAAACATCCTTGGCAAATGCTTTCGCAGTTGTTCATCTTTCATAAATCCAATAATTTCACCTCTGACTATGAAATACAAATGTCCCTGACTGTCCTTGTTAATCATTACTCCAATCCTAAAAGCCAACATAATAGGACCAAAAATCCTATAATGTTATCCCATGCTAATCTATACAAGCATAGGCCTACATTGGGCACTCTAATTTATTCAAAGTAATAGTATTGAAAGAATGACCCAGTGACTTAAGGCTATGAGTGCATCACCGGTAGTAGAGACAAGTAAACTGGTGCCCATAGTGAGGTGGACCAAATGACCCAACCCTAGTTCCAACTACAAGCTTTTAAACTGCAACAACTTAAATATACGCTATTGGAGCTAAAATTACCACAGTTGTTGGGACCAAACTTGCCCTCTAATGGATTCTTGTTAAGGGAATTAGATAGTACTTATTTCAATTACCAAACTCATAGAGCCCAATATTGTTATTTATTGTCACTAACTCCCCATGCTAGGATTAGGTAATTTGCATGCCTGCTGCCTTGGATGTGGTTACCGTTTCTCAAGCTCCCTTTCTAGAATCGAACCCTAATTCTCTGTCACTTGTCACCACCATAGTAGGCCACTATCCTATCATTGAAAGTTAATAGGGTATAAATTTGAATGATGCATCACCGGCACAAAGACCTTGCAATCCATCAAGTTATCATGAATCATAAGAGCAATGAACCAATCCTATGTCAAACTTTTATCTATTAAATGCATCATTTCCTAAAGGTGGGTTTGTTGTAAGTATTAGTACTAGAATTACTATGGTTATCCGAGTAGTAGATATCATCAAAGAAGCTATAACTAATTTAATGAGCCATTCACAATTTCATAGTGTGAATTACTTTATTCTTACACATGCATGGCTTAATCTTTAAGACAAGCATATGACTACTGGTAGGATTAACCAAGTAACTTTCCTCTGGGATGTTGGCACTACATGGACCTCAACACATCGATTAAGTGGCAGATAGGGCCAACATAGAGCACAGTGTCATGCATGTCGAGCACATAAAATGCATAGCATCAGATGAATAAGGGTCAAAATCTAGTGCCCACAAAAACATTTTCCATTCGAGAGCATGATCGAACACTTGTGAACCAATGTAGCCATGGAGGTTTAGGTGTCACTCTTAGGACACGGGACATAATTGAGGTTCAACCCATAGCCTCTATGGACACAAGATGGATGAGGGATGGCAAGACATCTAGTTTCCATCAATTTAGGCATGAAGCAGAAGATCCTAATTGTGCCTTCACGGTATGGTGACCACATAGATAGAGAGATTGAAAAGGATGATAGGTCAACAGTTCGATGCATCAAGCATAGAGCTTGCCAACATGCATAACCATAGCACCACTCATATGTCCATTGCATACAAGTAACAACATCCATGCACACTGATGCATAACCCACCCATTCAATTACTTAATGAGTGAGTATAAGAAATGAAGTATGAGGCCTTGCCATAATTGCTTAGCATGGGAAAAACACAAGCAAGGGCCATGAGACTGCCCTTACCATCCAACAAGCAACAATGGCATGATAACACCAATGCTTGATCTACTTGGGGCTGCACACAAAAACTCCACTATCACCACCCTAAGGTGACATTGCTCGATTCAAGAACTTGTTCCTAGGGTCGTAGGTAGCATCGGCTATATGCATGGGCTTGGCCAAGCCAAGGTATTTTTCTAATTGATGAGAAGAGACCATGAGACTACCAAATACTTGAGGGACTTGGCCAGACTAAGCCTACAACCACAGCTTCTACTTGCACCAACCTAGGGAGCTATTGCTTGATTTAGGGACTTGGTTTAAGGTATGGGGTAGCATTAGCAGTAGGTGTCATTTTACAAGGGCTTAAACCTAGCACCCATACAGCCTTAGGGTAGAAACAACCATCCATGTGCCTAAGTTAGCCTCTTTTCCAACTCTATTCTAAATGCTTGTGCCATGCATTCCATTAGCTCAATTTTGTGATCCACTTTTCTTTTTGGTCATAGCCTCTTAGGCAATTTAATGGGCATCATGTTTTTGAATGACTCTAGCACCTCTAGTACTTCCAAGGGGTAGTCAACACTATTTTGCTTATACTTTTCCATCTTCATGGCTGTAAGGAAAGTGTCTTTTCTTTCTACTCACTCCTCTAGGCAACTGTATGGCAAACAGCATCTTGGTCTTTGACCTTGATTCTTGTCTCATCGACATGATGCATAGGTATCAACTATCTAATACGCAAATACAAATGGCAAAAAACACCACAAGTGCACTAATATGGTCAAGGAATTCTAAACCAACAACAAGATCATAATCATCTAAAGGAATTACCTCAATTGATTCCTTACATTTCCACTCATCAAGTTATAACTCCACTCCATATGCTATGTCAATTGTTGGATCTCTTTAAAGTTAACTATTTTGTCATAATAACCCATTTTTGTACCTTTAGGTTCAACTTTTGGGTTGTATCTCTAGATATGAACAAATGAGATACTCTTGTGTCCATAAGTGCATTCAGTTTCTTGCCTTTAATTATTATTTCTACAAACATCAATCCTTTCTACTTGTAGCACCCTTTTGGCTTGGATTGAATTTAGCACTATTAGGCCAAGCTTCATGGTTTCCTTCCTTAACTCATCACCATCCTCTTTGTTGATGGTAGATAGCTTGGTTTTTTTAGGGCAACTTTCAATAAGTGTGGACCTTCACAAATGTAACAAGTCAGTGGCTCATGATCTTTGTTATTCCATTGCCTTGGCTTTCACTTTCCATTTGGTGGCCTACCTTGACCATTCTTGGTTTTTCGACCTTTGTCCCTATCCTTGGACTATTGGTCTTTGTCTCCCTTCCTTGGACTATCGATCTCTGCCATTACATTTTGGCTTGAATGACTCAAACTTCCTTTATAGCCAAATCTCTACCAAAGATTTAGTAGCTATCATGGCTTTGGCCAGATCTTTAACACACTTTCACTGTAACTCATTCTTGGCCCATGATTTGAGTCCATCCATGAAACAAAAAAGACCTTCCTCTTCTTCAAGGTTTGAAATTTCAAGCATTAGTTCTAAAAACTCTCAAGCATACTCCATACCTTGCCTTTTTGACTAAGCTTATGAATTTTCACCCTTGACTCATCATTAGCATACTCAGAGTAGAACTACTACTTAAACTCTACCTTGAACTCCTCCTAAGTCTAGACAATAGCATCTTTATAGCTTGCATCATTACACTTACATCTCTACCACAACAATGCAATGTCAACCAAATGCATAGAGGCTATACTTACCTTAGTGGCATCCTCTTCAATACTTATGGCTTGAAAGTATTGCTCCATTCCCCATAGAATGTTTTCCATATCTTTTGTGGACTTAGCTCCCTTACACTCCTTTGGCTTAAGAACTACCACTTAAGCTTTAGTTGTTATAGCTAACACACCATTCTCAATGGCTGCCTTGCATGTTGTGAGCTCCTTTTTGAGCTCATTCATCTCTTTACACATCACCTTAACCGTGAACTCTAAGGATTCATTCTTCTGGGTGAACATGTTGATGGTCTTATTGAGTGCACCATGAAATCCTTCCTTGATCTCCTCTTTAGTTTCCTCAAACCTCTTCATAAGGTCTGACACTATCACTTTCAACTTGGCTTAATGGCCAGTCATGGTTGACATTATGTCTTTCAAGGTAGCCTTTTTCCCCTTTCCATGGGTTAGCTCCTAGACCTCTAGTTGTTAGCTACCAATATCTCTTTGAGATGCCATTTCTTGAGCACTTTAAGTGTGAACTAAACACAACCTTGAAGGAAAATCTGCTTTAATACCAAATATCATGGGTTAAGACTTAAGCTTCGACTCATGCAACTCTAAGACTCGAGAATGGACTCATTCGGTGTCTCAGATTAGCCTTTAATTAAACTAGTGCATGGACACTTAGTACTCCAGGGTCGACTGGCCAAGTTGTTGCTAGACAAGGCTACACATAAGGTGTTTAATAAAAGCTAAAGAGAACAATAGAGATAGGAAAAAGAAAACTTGTATTATTCAAGTTATGGTGTGTACATCAAAAAGGTTGGGAAGGCCCTCTATTTATAGTTGAAGCCCCCATAACTAGGATTGACTCAATCCAATGGCTATTATAAAGTCCAAGATTACAAAGAGATTACATGAGATATATATCAAAAGTTCAATTGTATAGGGAACTATACTATCCTTAGTAGTCTCTAAATCCTTATAGAAAGTTTTATCTGTTATGTCTATTTAGGCCTGTGCTCTGTTGGGTCTACTAGGGATTTCATCACTTGGCTAAATCAGTTGCAATGGAGAACACCATTCATCCCAACCCCAAAAGGGTGTGGTGTAAAAAAATCAAGTGAGAGGACTTCGATGGGTGTGGTGGGGAGGAGGGATGAATTGAAGTGACAAAGGTTTGAATCTTAGTGGGGTAGCAAGGCCACTCTACCCCTTACAATACCCTATTACATATTTAAGTCATTTGCAAAGGATTCCACCCATTGCTCAATGGGACTTGAGCTCCAGGAGGCCTACATGGCTTGTCTACCATGAGGGCTGCACCTACGACATTTGCTCTTATGGTCCACAGGCCCCTACTATAGGTTGGCAATTGAGTGGTGGGCATGTGCATTGCTTCTAGCCTAGATTCTTACTTAGAGGCATTTAGTCATAATCCAAAGCTTGGTAGCTTCATGCCACTAGCTTTTCAACCGAGTGCGATGACCAATTATGTGAATCAATGGTTCCTCTCATACTAGGTTGAATTACTATTGTGACACTACCATTAGTAAGGTAAAACTAACCTGTCTCATGACAGTATAAACCTGACTTACGTTCCCTATTGCTGACATTTGGTGAAAAATGCTTCACAATGATAGGAAGAGTAGACATCGAAGGATCAAAAAGCAATGTCGCTATGAACACTTGGCTACCACAAGCTAGTTATCCTTGTGTTAACTTTTCTGACATCTCTAGCTTCAAATTTCAAATGATTGATAGGCTATGTTTTCATAGTTCATATTCATACTAGAAATCAGAATCAAACAAGCTTTTACCCTTTTGTTCCACATTAGATTTCTATTCTTGTTAAGTTCATTTTAGGAGACTTGTATTATTTTTTAATAGATGTGTTGCCCCAGCCAATCTACCCACCTGACATTGTCTTCTACCCAGAGCAATCGAGCAAGGCTAGCCTTAGGTCTAAAAGAAGGGGTCATGCCTTGCCTCTGATTCATCCAATAGGTAAAATAACATTAAAAGTAGTGGTATTTCAATTTTTCTTGAGGGCTCCCACTTGTCCTACACCTCTCAAGTCATTTCACAAAGTTGGACTAGAGTCAAGCTCAACAAGGTCTTCTTTCCCTGTTGATTCTACCAAGCCCATTCTTTTGGCTATGGTTTCCTTAGATAATGGACAGGGATAGTGGGAATCTCATTAATCCATTCATGTGTATCACTAATTAGTTGATGAGGCATTAGGCTACCTTCAGAGAGTCATAGTTACTCCTGCCATTTACCTGTGCATGGTTGAATTTCTTCACTTTGACATTTAGAGCACTGGGTAGAAATCACATTGCGTGAACATCCATAGGGACCATCATAATGCTTTGTTTTAATTAAACAGTCAAATTCCCCTTGTCTGTACCAATTTTAAGTAAACTATTTATCACTTAAAAAAGGCCTCTGAACGTGCCATTCCCAACCATCCCCTCGCTAGCATGCAGTGACCCACTCTCACTATGGGAGCGGTTCAAGAGTGCACCAACACCAAATGGGTTTAGGACTGGGACCTCTATGCCTAGCCCTTAGAGCTAATCTTTTTGTCGAGGTTACCGATCCATTTTGCTAACTTCTTTTGCCAACACTATTCCATTGATAAAAAGCTATTCACTTTAGAGACCTGATGTGGTTATAAGTACCATCGAGTGCAGATAGCACTTAGTCCTCCATATTTTCAAAGCCTGTTAGGGGTGCACTGAACACTATGCAACATGCGATGTTTTTTCTAGCCATTGGACCCTACCTCTGACAAAGCCATTTTTAGGGTGAGCAGGTTGTCAAACAAAAAAGATAACTCTTCCCAAGGCCCCTACTGATGTCTTTAGACTACCTAACATTGCCATTAACTGTTATGTCCTAGTTTAGGAATTTTAACTTGATTCCCTTTCGACGCTCATGCTGGACGTACTATTAGATGGGATTCCCTTATCTCTTAGGATCGACTAACCCATGTGCAAGTGCTATTCACATAGGACCTTTCCACTCTTAGGCTTAAGCCCTGGGCCATGACACATGCATGAGCTTGGCTAGACAAAAGCATTTTTGTGGTCAATGAAAAAAAGCCATAAGACTACCAAATACCTAAAAGACTTGGCTAGACCAAGCCTATGATCGTAGCTTCTACTTGTACCACCTTAAGGAGCCATTGCTTGATTCAAGGACTTGGTCAAAGGTCAAAGGTCTGGGGTAGCATCAGCAATAGGTATCATAGGTTGGGGAGCCTAGCACCCATATGGCCTTAGGTTAGAAACTACTATGCATATGCGTAAGATAGCCTCTTTTCTAACTCTATGCTAAACGCTTATGCTATGGACTCCATTGGCTCTTTAGGAGCATGGAAAAAAGCTAGAAAAGAGAGTTAAAGCAATTGTATTTCTATTTACTTGATGCTATGTACAAATGCTTTTACATTGACTCTTATGTCTGCCACCAAGTCTCTAATATGACAAAGTCTATGACTTGGTTCCTCTTACTTTTCTCTTATTGCTTCTCTTATGAATTACAAATGAGGGGTAAGGCCTCTATTTATACTTAAGCCTTCCCAACACATATAGCCTTTATTGATCTAAGTGTGTGGCTCTTGTAATCCTTTTAAACCTTTTCATAACCCCTAAACACATCCTAGTTTGGCTAAGGCCTTTGTAAAATCCAGCTTGTTCTAAGCTTCCTACTGAGCGTCAAGTCTAGAAGAGTCTAGGCATTCCCGTTAAGTGCCCATACCTAATGAGTTCCAGAACCTTTCCCACCTAGTCACTACTCTGCCCATAACTAGAACCTTCTTGAGCCTTCCTCATTTGGGCACTACAATACCTACTATTGTTCTTACTTTAGGCCATTCTAGAACCTTTAGTGCTTGCACACTAGGCTAGCCTCCAAGGTTCTCCAAACTCTTTTATGCCAATGCACCTAGCCTATCTCTTGGCTAATCTAGAGCCATCTTTCTAATGAGCCGTCCCCATTCTTGACACTAGGTTGCTTACCTTGCCATGCTCTCGAACATTAGCCTAGGCCTTAGTCTGCACACTCAAGCCTCATATGTGCCTTTAGAACCTTGGTCTCAATCCTTCTTGGTCCTTCGGCTACACCAACTTAAACAAGCTGTGTCTCATAATCCTTTAAACTTAGGACTTGCGCATGGATCATGACATTGTCCTTCATTTGTTCTAGCAATACCTTTATTGCTAGGGGATGTAATTCTTTCACTACACGTGCACACTAGATTGATGTCCTATCTTGTCCTAATGGTTCTTAGCACATGATGGTATTTAGTACATGATAGTTGTCAGTACACCTTCATATTCATCCCGTGCTTCGGTCATGATCCCAATGTGGTTCTCACAAAATGATGCTTTTCAAAGCATGTAGTGCCTTAGTTGGTGGTGTGCCATTACCTTCTCCCCATGCATAATGGGCCCTTCGTGGCATGAAGAACTCACGTCACATAAGCTTTCATGAATCCTGGCTTGTCGAAGTGTTCAACACCTCTATGTCTGATGTACCATTACCCTCTCCTCTACACTATGCATTTCTTACACTTTTCCCACACTTAATGGGCCCTTTGAGGTGTACAGTGCACATAGGTGCAAGGTATGCAGCACTCACATCTAGGCCATTATCGTTTCTTTGACAAACCCTCCATCTACAGGGCTAGTGCCTTTTTACAGCTAACTTATCTTGCCTTCATTAATAGCCTGAGAGATCCCCTCTTCTTAGCTCAAACACCATCACTACTCTTGCCATTAAACTCTCTCTAAATTGTCTCAATGACTCTAGGCTTCTTCTATTATGGGTGTTCCCTAGCCTCATGTAGTCTTAAGCATAAGAAATAGTTAAAGGACATAGTCATCATACTTGTCCTAGACCAAACTTTTATTCTATGCCCTCTAATGTTGTATCTCTTTATTGGCCTCCTCTTCCTCTAAAGAATTGCTACTCTCATCTCACTCACTCAAGCCCTTATTCTTAGGCTCAGTTGTTACCTTTGGGCTATGGAAACTTAGTGCACTCAACCTTAACCACCGACCTAGCAATGGCAATACTCTTGCTTCAAGTCTTGTACACTATCGCTTCACTCGGCTCTTACCCATAGCTTTTACACTTTTATGCACTGTTCTAACATAGAGTCTAGCATTTATATATGATCTTTGGTGTCTTCAAACCAACTTTCATGGATGACAAGCACTCCTTCGAACTAACTTTCCTCCTCTTACACATGGGTGGGTATCCATCATGCACATCACCCATGCACCCAACCATAAATGTGAAGCTCAAACTAAAGATTTCCCACACATCCTTATGAGCACTCAAACATCCTTATGCCCTACTCTTAGCACTAACAACCAACAATGCCTATACCATGTAATGCCATATGCAAGCTATCATCACAAGTGGTGCACTAGCATACAAGCTGCTTGCGTAAGTCAAACTGACATTAACACTGCTCATAATGAAGGTTCTAATCCCCTTCGATTGAAACCTGGTTTGATACCAATTATCATAAGCTAGGGGCTTAAGCCTAGTACCTATATGACCTTAGGCTAAAAACTACCATCGATGTGCCTAAGTTAGCCTTTTTTCTAACTCTGTGCTAAACATTTGTGCCGTGCATTCCACTGGCTCCCAAAGAGCTTAGAAGAAAGCTAGGAAGAAGAGTTAAAGTAATTGTAATTTTTATTTAATTAATGTAATGTACAATTTCTCAATGACCTTACAATGACTCTTATGTCTATCCTCAAGTCTTTAATATGGCTAAGTCTATGCCTTGGTTCCTCTTACTTTTCTCTTGTTCGTTCTTTTGTTAACTACGAATAAAGGGGAAGCCTTTATTTATACCTAGGCCTCCCTAGCACATATGGCCCTTATTGATCCAAGTATGCCTTTATAAACCTTCTAGAGCCTTCCATGGCCTCTAGATACTTCCTAGGTTAGCTAAGGCCTTTGTAGAATCAAGCTTATTCCAAGCTCCCTACTAAGTCTTGGGTTTGGAAGAGTCTAAGCACTCTTGCTAAGTGCCCTACCTAGTGGGTTCCAGAACCTTGCCCTTCTAGTCACTGCTTTGCCCATAGCTAGGGCTTTCTATAGCCTTCTTTATCTAGGCTACAGTACTCATAACTATTCCTATGCTAGGCTATTTTGGAACCCTTGGTACTCGTGTAATTGGCTGGCCTCCAAGTTTTTCTAGGCTTTTTTGTGCCCATGAACATGGCTTTTCTCTAGGCTAATCTAGAGCCTACTGTGCCTGTTTGCCAGTGCCATTCTTTTGGGCCATTTTAGATCCTTCCAATGAGAAATCCCCATTCTTGGTACTAGGCTGCTTACCTCGCCATGCTTTTGTACCTCAGCTTAGGCCCTGGTCTACACACTCCAACCTCATATGTGCCTTAAGGACCTTGGTTTTGATCTTTCTCAGTCCTTAACCCATACCAACTCGAACAAATTACGTCTCTTAACCCTCTTAGCTTAGGATTTGCATACAGACCATGACATTCTCCCCTACTCATTCTAACAACACCCTTATTATTAAGGGATCTTATTCCTTCACTGCATGTGGATGTTGGATCGATGTCCCACTTTTATTTTGATGGTCTTTGGCATATTATGTTTATTGCTGCATGATGGTTCTCGATACACCTTCATAATCATCCCTTCTTTTGATCATGATCCTAATGTGGTTCCCATGAAAACCATGCTTGTTAAAGCATGCAATGCCTTAGCTAGTGACATGCCATTACCTTCTCCCTACACTCAATAGACCTTTTGGGGCATATAGCACTCATGTCATGTAGGCTTCCATAAATCTTGGCATGTTGAAAAGTGTAGCACTTCTATGTTCGATGTGTCATTCCCCTTTTCTCTGCACCATAGGGTCCTTACCCTCGTCCCATACTTAATGAGCCCTTCAAGATGTGTAGGGCACAATGGTGCAGGGTGTGTAATGCTCACAACTAGGTCGTTACATTTTTTTTGACAAACTATCCATTTTCTGGACCAATGGCTCTCCGTAACCACACTTACCTTACCCTCATCAGGAGCCTAAGAGATCACTCTTCTTGGCTTAATCACCATTGCTACTCTTACCATTGGACTCTCCTTAAGTTCTCATAATGGCTCCAGGCTTCTTCCACTCTGAGTGTTCCTTGGCCATCAATGGTCTAAGCATAAGAAGTAGTTAAAAGACATGATCACTGTACCTTTGTCTTGGACTAAACCCTTAGTCTTTGCCTTTCGATGCTGTGGTTCTTTATTGGCCTCTTTTCCCTTGAGGAACTACTACTCTCATTTCTCTAACTCAAGACCTTACTCTTAGGCTTAACTCTTACTATTGGGCTGTGGACACTTAGTGCACTTAGCCTCGACCACCAACTCAGTAATGGCAATACTCCTACTTTAAGTTCCATACCCTACCACTTTACTCAGCTATTACCCATGGCTTTTACCTTTTTTTGGACTCCTTCCACATTGAGTTTAGCACTTGCATATGATTTTTGGTGTCCTCAAGTAGGTTTTCATGGATGACAGCCTCTCCTTTGAACTAGCCTTTCTCCCCTTACACATAGGTGGGTGGCCCTAATGCACATAACCAGTTCATTTAACCACAAATGTGAAGCTAGAACTAAAGATCTCCCACACATACTTATGAGCACTTAAGTGTTCTTATACCCTACTCTTGGCACCAACAACCAATAATGCCCACACCATAGAACCTCACATGCAAGCAATCATCACAAGTAGCACATTAGCACACATGTTGCTTGTACAACTCAAAGTAACATCAACATTGGTCATAACAAAGGTTTTGATCCCTCTTAGTCAAAACCTGCTTTGAAAGCAATTGTCATGGGCCAAGGGCTTAAGCCTAGCACCCATGTAGCCTTAGGCTAGAAACTACCATCCATGGACATAAGTTAGCCTCTTTTCTAACTCTTTGCTAAACACTTATGCTGTGCATGCCACTGGCTTCCAAGGAGTTTGGTAGAAATCGAAGAAAAAGAGTTAAAACAATTATATTTCTATTTACTTGATGCTATGTACAATTACTCAATGACCATACAATGACTCCAATGTCTACCCTAAGTCTCTAATATGGCTAAGTCTATAACTTGGTTCCTCTTACATTTTTCTTATTGCATCTCTTATTAACTACAAATGTAAAGAAGGGCCCTTATTTATACCTGAGCCTACCTAGCATATATGGCCCTTATTGATCCAAGTGTGTTGCCCTTATAAGCCTTCTAGACCTTTTCCATGGCCTTTAGACACTTTCTAGGTTAGCTAAGGCCTTTATAAAATCTAGCTTTTTATAGGCTCCCTGCTAAGCTTTAGTTGTGGAAGAGCTCGAGCACTTTCACTGGGTGCCTATGCTTAGCAGGTTTGAAAACCTTCATCGTCTGGTTGTTGCTTTACCCATAGTTAGGGCCTTCTAGAGCCTTTCTTGTTTGGGTGCTACAGTACCCACTATTATTCTTGTGCAAGGCCATTCTAGAACCTTTAGTGCCCATACACTTGGCTCGTCTCTTGGGTAATCTAGAGCCTTTTATGCGAATCTACCTATGCCACTCTTCTAGAGTATTCTAGATCCTTCTAATAAGTACTCTTTATTCTCAGCACTAGGCTGCTCATCTTGCCATGCTCTCGTACCTTAGCACAGGCCTTGGTTTGGACTCTCGGGCCTACCTTAGTCTCAATCTTTCTTGGTCCTTCACCCATACCAACTCAAACAAGTTACATCTTTTGACCCTCTTAGCTTAGGACTTACGGATGGATTATGACATAAGCATCAGACTTTTCTACATACATGCCAATCGTTCAAGGCCATGGGTGCTTGTGAGTCACCAAAGTAATAAGTCATCAGAGCAACAAGTCACCAAACAACATGGCATGCATAGCATAGATTTTGCTTACGGATGTTACTGTGGATGTATGCAATGATAAGCCTATCACTACACCTATTCATCAAGGAAAAGGAGGGCCTAGACAACCATCCTCTAAAAATGCATAAGAGATTTTATAGATATGCTAACAGTAGACATTAAAGTGTTTGAAATAAGGACACTTTTTTCAAATAGGTATGTCCCGTACAAAGGGTCACAATTATCGATGGTGGTTAAGGCATGTGCCTTCAACAAGGGTTTGTAGGTACTGATGGTGGTTAAGGCATGTGCCCAGCATGTGCAAATGGTGTTCAAGGCAAGTGCTTACAACAGGGCCAACATGTGCCGATGATGTTTGAAGCAACTGCTAACACCAAAAGCCATCTTCTACTGATGCTGATCAAGACATATGCCTACCCCAGGGGCCAACATGTGCTGTTAGTGGTTGAGGCAAGTGTTCATACCAAAAGCTAGCTTGCACCAATGATGGTTGAGGCATGTGCTCGTAACATGTGCTAGCATGTACGATTGATGGTCAAAGCCTTGGTTAAAGTTCAATTATAGGTCATGGTGCACATGTTGGGCTCAAATATGTGTTGGTGCCTCATTTTTTTGCCTAAGGCTCTATTGCTAAAGAACCTAAAATATGACATTGGGGGTTTCGACAATTGGGGGTGAAAGGCTAAGGGGTGTGCACACTTGATGTATTATAGGTGCTGGTCCTATGTTGATCGAGGCATGTGCCAATAGTGGTTGAGGTAAGTACCTGTACCAAAGGCTAACTTGTGCTGATGGTGGTCGAGGTAAGTGCTCATACCAAAGGCTAAATTATGCCGATGATGGTTAAAGCATGTGCCTACACCATGTACCAGCATGTACCATTGATGGTTGAAGCCTTGGTTGAAGTACAATTCTAGGCTAAGTGCATATGCTAGGCTTAACCATGTGCTGGTGCCATAATTTTTTGCCTAGGGCACTGTTGCTGAATAACCTAGCATGTGGTATTAGGGGTTTCGATAATCAAGGGTGGGGGCTTAAGGGTGTGTGCACATGATGTGCAATAGGTGCTAGTCCTTGGCCCTTATATTGGCCCCTTATCCCCCAAGGAACCTTGACAACTTACACCCCCTTAAAAAGCGTGATAGGTTATACAGTTTTGCAACCAAAAGCCATTCAAGTATATGAAATGGTGTCACTTTTTTCAAATGGCCACAAAATCTTCTACACTTTAATTTTTTGGCTAAATTTTTTTTTGTGGATACCAACAAAAATAGAAGGATCACGTATACCAAATTTAGGGCCAAAATTCCTTCTAAAAATTTTTTCTAAAAATCCCAAACCATGAAAAATTTTAAAAATCATGAAAAATAGAAAACAAGTCATCTTGCCATGAAACTTCTCATGAAGGCTTAGGGGACCATTATATGAATTTACGAGCCATAAAAATGGCATTGGCATGGCAAAAGTAAGAATATCTACCTAGACCCACCTACAGCTCGATCATGGTGTGCATGGTGCATAGTTCAAGCCTAGGATACCCACACATGGTGTATGGCCTAAGACACCAAAAAGGCCAAAGAAACAACCGGGCTAGATAAGGCTAGGAGTGCAATGTCGATAGTAGGTATGAGTAGACTGATGTTGATTGTGAGGCATACCGAATAACCCAACCTTAGTTCCAACTATGAGCTTTTGAATTGTAACAACTTAAATATACACTATTAAAGTTGGAATTACTATAGCTACAGGCAACAAACTTACCTTTCAATGGATCATTGTTAAGGGATTTAGATTATACTAATTCCAATTACCAAACTCATAGAGCCTAGTATTATTATTTATTGTCACTACCTTTTCATGTCAAGATTGGGTAATTTATGTGCCTACTACCTTCCTTGGATGTGGTAGCCATTTCTTAGGCTCTCTTTCTAGAATCAAATCTTAATTTTCCATCACCTTTTACCACCATAGTAGGCCACTAGCCTACCATCAAAAGTTGATAAGGTAAAAATTTGAATGATGTGTCACTGGCACAAAAGTAGTGTGATTCGTCAAGTTATCCTGAATCATCAGAGCAATAGGCAAAGTCAGCATTGGCCTAAATACATCCATTCCATAAGTCAAGGTTTGTTGCATGTATTAGCTATAGAGTTGCCATGGTTATTCAAGTAGTAGATACCATCAAACAAACTATATCTGATTTAATAAGCCATTTATAGTTTCATAGTTTGAATTAGTTCATACTTACACATACATGGCTTAATTTTTGAGACATGCATATGACTACTGGCAAGATCAACTAGGTAGCATTCCTTCAAGACATTAGAACTACATGGGCCTCAGTGCAAAGACTAAGCAACAAAAAAAACTAATATAAAGCACAGGCATCATGCATGTCGAGCATGTAAAATGCATGGCATTAGATGAAAAAGGGCTGAGAGCTTATGCCTATAAAATATTCTGCATCTAAGAGCATAATTGAACACAAGTGAACCAATACGCCACGAAGGTTTGGATGGCACACTTAGGACATGGGGCACATTTGGGACACGTGCAACATTAGGTAGGAAACTACCATTCACATATGACTAAGTTAGCCTTTAACTAAGTTGAGTGAGTGTGCCACTCACTAAAGACTAGTCAGACCTTTAAGATAATCGAACACTATAGCACACTGAGAAGGTACTAGTAAAAGAATACAAGATCCTTTCTATTGCTTGAACAATGTGGCTTATGTACAAATGTGCTTAAGTAGCTTTGTGGGTTCATAAGTTCACTAGCTTATAAGTTGGTCTTATTAGAGAGGGTGCACTCATATTTATATTTGAGCCCTCATGGCCTAGGTGGTAACCAAAGAGCCAAGTGTGTGGCTCTTATATACATTCAAGAGGGTTCTAAGGCCCTTAGGCACATACAAGATTAGTTAGGAACTTTTTAGAAAAAAATTGGTTTTAGACACTCTATGGCACACCGAGTCAAGAAGGCTCTAGGCTCTCTCACAAAGTGCTTGCACCTCAGGCCTTCCAAAAGCTTTCATGCCTAATGCTACAATAACCATACCTATTTTCTTATCTAACTTTTCTAGAGGGTTTTACACACATGTGCCTGGCCTATGTCTACGCTTATCTAGAGCCTTTGCACTTACAATGCCCATGCCACCTTTTTAAGGCTTTTTAGAAGGTTCTCCCAAATGGTCTTCAGGCTCAGCATCAATAACTCTTACAGGGACTCATTCTTATGGCCTGGTGCTTAAGTGAAGGTCTAGCCTTAGTGCACTGACAGTCAGGCCTTGGCCATGATGATGCTCGCATGGGGTGTGACATTGTCCCCTACTTGTTCCATTAACACCCTCGTCACCTTTTTTTATGAAACCTATCATTCTGATCATAAAATTACCACAATGCCTCAGTTGGCTCTCAACTTATCTCACTATCCGACTAGCCTTTCCATTATACTAAGTACTTATGCCTAAGCATGTGTTGCTTTTGCAATACCATGTGGTCTGCTATGATGTGCTCAACCTCTCAATCATAAAAAGCCTTAATGCCCACTAATGCTCTCTTTGATTAGCCTTAATGCCCACTAATGCTCTCTTTGATTGGCCTTAAGAAGGATCAGTTGAGTCTTCATGCTAGGGTTTGAGCATACTTACAAGGAATATTGGATGAACCTTGAGCCATAAGGGTAGTTTAAGCTCATATACGGTATTGCCTACTTGTTTAAAAACTTTGAAAGGACCTTCGTACCTATGAGTAAATGCTTTGTGATCCTCAGATATCGTAGCACCAAGTGTAGCTTGACTAGTACCAAGTCCTCTACTTGATACTACATATCCCTTTATTATGGATTAGCCCAATTTTTTGATCACTTCATTGACTTATGTAGACATACTTGACTAGATTAGCTTGTTCTTGCCATGCGTTGGCAAATTTGTAAGTTACTGGGTTTGGTCACAATTTCAAAGAGACTTTGATTCATAGCCTCACTCTGATAAATATTGTATGAGAACTAAGCTATGTCCAATAGTTTGGGCTAGTCTCATTGAGAGGCACTAACCTAGTGCCAAAAGTACCCTTCTAATAAGGCATTCACCCTCTCGATCTGTCCATTTTATTTGAGGGTGCACAATGGTGGAGAACTTTAACTTTGACCTAAGGAACCTGAATAGTTCACTCTAAAACTTGCCCAAAGATGGACCATCTCGATCGCTAATGATGGATTGAGGAACACCCTAGTACTTGACTACATTCTTGAAGAATAATAAGGTTACTTTCTTCGTTGGGAATTCTTTAGTTGCTAGAATGAAGGTTTTATACTTGGAGAATCGGTCCACCATTATGAACATGCTGCCGTACCATTCACGTTAGGTAGTCTAATAATGAAGTCCATAAAGACACTCTTTCATGGGTGTTCAAGAACCGATAGTGGTTTTAAAAGGCCAGCTAGCAACTTTTACTTTATGTTGTCTTGTTGGCACACAAGACAAGTTATGACATAGGTATCCACATCGTCCTTCATTCTAGGCTAATAATATCAGTCTTTAATAAGGGCTAAGGTGCAGTGCACACCTAGATAGCCTGCCCATTATGAGTCATGACACTCTTTCATGACTTTATTTCATAACTTGTCAAACTATAAGAAAAGAAGTCAGTTTTCCTTGGAGTAGAGTAGATCACCCTCAAGCTAAAACCATCTAGTCTTCTTTTGCTTTGCATACTCGATCAAAGTTTTAGCTATAGGATCTTGGATCAATCTTTTTTTGATACATGTAACCAGGGAACCTTTTAGCCTATTAATCATTGCGAGTTTAGCCTTATAGCTTAGTGCATCTAACATGATGTTGGCCTTTTTTGGCTTGTACTTTATGGTAGAATCAAACTCGACTAGGAAGTTTGGCCAATGGGCTTGTTTAGGAGTAAGCTTCTTCTGACTTTGGAAGTAGCTAGTTGCCATGTTGTCAGTTATCACCACAAACTTACTTCCTAACAAGTAATGCCTCTACATGTGCAAGCAATACACCATGGTGGTCATCTCTTTCTCTTGGATTGTATATCAAAGCTCAGTCTTAAGAGCTTTTCACTTTCAAAGGTAATTACATGTTAGTCTAGCATCACCACACCTTCAATAGCAAAGTCGAATGCATTGGTGTGTACCTCATATGGCTTGGTGTAGTTAGGGAGAGCTAGGATTGAATCCTTTATAATAGCTTGCTTTCGACAATCGAAGGCCTCCTAGCTCTTAAGATTCCATTCCCAAACTCGTTCTTTCTTTAGCATGTTAGTCAAGGCTGTTGTAATGATTGAATGCCCTTTTATAAAGTATCGATAGCAGTTTGCCAGACCAAGGAATGACTGTAACTTTATGACATTGATTGGCAATTCCCACTCTTGGTTGTCATGGACCTTGTTACCATTCATCCAAATATAACCATTCCTTTTAATATGGCCTAAGAATGAGACCTCATGTAGGTGAATGAATGTTTTTTTTTCTTTACATATAGTTCATTCTCCCTTAGTACTTGGAACACTTACTGCAAGTGATCCACATGTTCCTCAAGTAATCGGCTATAGATAACAATATCATCAAGGTACATTACTAGAAATTGATTAAGCAAAGGTTGTAGTACCTTGTTCATTAGCTTGCAAAATGATGCGAGAGAATTTGTCAAACCAAAAGGCAATACTAGGAACTCGTTCATTGCATAATAAGTCACACATGCCATCTTCAGTTCATCACCTTTAGCTAACCTCACTTGATAGTATCTCGATCTTAAATCTAGCTTAGTAAACTATCGTGCTTTCTCTAGCTAGTTGAACAAGTTGGCAATAAGGGGAATAGGATACTTGTTCTTCATCGTAAGCTTGTTTAGTGCCTAGTAGTTAATGCATATCTATAAAGACCCATTGTGCTTCTACTGAAACAAGACCAGTTCACCATATAGAGTGAAACTACATCTAGAGAAGCTACATCTAGAAGCTTCTTGAGCTATCTCCTTAACTCTTTTAGCTTTGAGGGTGACACTCTATATGAGGCTTGGGCTGGTGACTAGGCATCGAGCACCAGTTCAATCTTATGGTTTACCTCTCTCTTGAGTGGTAGTCTCTTATGTAGTTCTATGGGCATGACACCCTTGAAGGACTCTAACACCTCTTACACCTTAAAAGGGGTATTGTCCTTCAATTCATGAGGCTCATCCTCCTTTGAGGCTGTCAAGAAAGTGGGCTATTCCTTTCGTATGCCCTTGGCGAGCTAGATGGCAAATATTGCCTTAGTTCCAATCCTTTGCTCTCATTTCACTAGGATAATCCATTGGCACCAATGGTCCAAGATGCAAATGTAGTTAAAGAAGGGAACAAATAGTGCACTGATCCTATCATTGAAATCTACACTAATAACTAAGTTATAGTCATCAAAAGGGATAAGCTCAATGGATTCCTTACTTTTCCACGCTATAAGTTGTAACTTGACTCCTTATGCCATGCCCACAATTAAAACTTATTTGGAGTTGACGATCTTGATCCATTCCACCCTAATCTCAACCTTGAGCCCTAGTCCCTTGGCCACTCTTTCAGACATAAAGAGATCAGATGCACCTATATGCACTAAGGTGTTTAAGCGCTTGTTTGCAACTAAGATTTTAATGAACATGAACCTTTTTCTCTTGTGCCCTTTCTTTGCTAATATTGATCTTAACATGATCGAACCAAGCTTTAGTCCCTCTTTCTCGGGTTACTTCTCAACCTATTAATGATGCCATAAGTTTGGTAATATTAGGATAGTCTTTGGCTCGATGTTGACTGTCACATAGAAAATAGGTCATGGGTCCATCCCTAGTCACTGAGCATTTGTCTTTTTTTTTGTCTTCCTCCTTAGAGGGGATCCATTTATGCGTTGGTGTCCTATTACTACTACTCTTATCTTTGTCTCCCCCATCTTTGCCCTTGCTTTTAGGCTTAAAAAACTCAAACTTTGTCCCTTTTCTTGAATTCAACTAAAGATTTAGTAATAGTCATGGCTCAGTATCCTCCTTACCTTTTTTTTCACCCATGGCTTGAACCATCCATAAATGTGAAAAGGGCCTTATCCTCCCCAAGGTTAGCAATTTGGAGCATTAGTTTTGAGAACTCTCAGACATAGTCTTACATCTTTCCACATTGGGTGAGCCATCAGAGCTTGGTGTGTGCCTCTTTCGTGGTGTACTATGGGTAAAACTTCTACCTAAACTCCCTTTGGAAGTCTTCCCATGTTCCAATGACAGCACCTTCAGACATGGCCTCTTTAGACCTATGACACTACCATAAAAGTGCAATGTTTACAAGATACATAGAGGCGATGCTTACCTTAGTAGCATTCTCTTTAATGCCTATTACATGGAAATACTATTCCAAGCCTTGTAAGAAGTTGTCTACGTCCTTTCCAAATTGTGTCCCCTTAAACTTCTTCAACATGAGAACCTCCACCCTTGTGTTAAGAGCTATTACAAGTATGCCTCCCCCTATAGCTACCTCACATTCGAAGAGCCTCCTCTTGAGTTACTTCATTTCCTACCTCATGGCCTCCACTAGTGCCTCTAGGGTATAGTTCTTATAGGTAAAGCTTTCAATTTTTTTGGAAAGAGTTTGCCTTAACTCTTCCATGATCTCCTTTTCAGTCGAGACCATTTCTTTCATTTGGTCTTTATAGTTGTCCAACATTTTAGCTATAGCCAACTCCACCTTGGCCAACTAGGAATTAAAGGCTGAGATCATGTCCCTACCAGTGCCTTTCTTACCTTTTCTAGTAGTGCATGTCTCATTAGTCTATTGCCTTTCAACATGCTAGTGGCTTATTTTAGAAGTAGACATTGTCTTGGATCAGGGTTACGCACTAAACCATACTCTAACGCCAACTATCATGGGCTTTGTTCTTATGCTTGCAATCGAGCGACCTTAGGCAGGAAACTACCATTCATGTATGCCTATGTTAGCCTTTAACTAGGTTGAGTGAGTGTGCCACTCACCAAGGACTAGTCGAACCCTTAAGACAATTAAACCCTATAACATAATAAAAAGGCATTGGTAAAAGAATACAAGATCCTTTCTATTACTAGAACAATGTGGCTTATGTATAAATGTGCTTGAGTAGCTTTGTGGGTTCACAAGTTCACTAGCTCATAAGTTGGACCTGTTAGGAAGGGGGCACCTTTTTTTATACTTGAGCCCCTATGGCCTAGGTGGTCACCAATGCACCAAGTGTGTGGCTCTTATATACATTCTAAAGGGTTCCTAGGCCTCTAGACATATACAAGATTGATTAGGGAATTTGTAAAAAGTAGTTTCAAGTACTCTGCGATGCATTAAGTCCAAAAAGTTCCAAGCTCTCTCATAAAGTGCTCATGCCTTGGGCCTTTAGAAAGCTTTCCTACCTGGTGCTATAGTAACCATACCTATTTTCGTATTTGGCTCTTCTAGAAAGTTTTACACCTACTTGCTTGGCCTATGTCTAGGCATATCTAAAGCCTTTACATCTACAATGCCCTCACCACCTTTCAAAGGCTTTCTAGAAGCTTTTCCCAAATGGTTCTCAAACTTAGCATTAGGTAACTCTTGTAGGGACTTATTCTTGTGGCTTGGTGCTTGAGTTAGGGTCTTACCTCCATGCACTGGTGCTCAAACTTAGCCTCATTAGTGCCTACATGAGGTGTGACACATACACGAGCTTGGCCAGACCGAGGCATTTTTATGGTCGATAAGATGGGATCACGAGACTACCATATACTTGAGAGACTAGGCTAGACCATGCCCATGATCATAGCTTTTACTTGCACCACCCGAAGGAGTCGTTGCTTGTTTCAGGGACTTGGTTTAGGGTAGGTGTCATAGGTCAAGAGCTTAAGCCTAGCTACCATGCGACCTTAGGTAGAAAATTACCATATGTATGCCTAAGTCAACCTTTAAACTGACTTTGTGCCAAACACTAACTAGCTATGACATGCACTTATGCTAGAACTTGACCAACGTTATAGGAGTTAAGAAGAAAGCTATGAAAGAAATGGCTAAGGCAACAATAGTTTATTTACTTGATAGGGTATATCCACTTGCCCTTGGAACACAGTGCTTATGTTTTCTCTACAAAGGCTCTCATGGCCTAAGCCTTTAATGCTCATACTCTTGCTTTTCTATATTGTCACTTGGTTATGGCTTATTGCTTATATACAAATGAAAGGGAGGCTCTCTTATTTATACGTGAGCCCCTTAGTACTTGTGGTTACAATGAATGCAAGTGTATGGCTAGTATAGGCCTTTTAGATAGTTTTAAGGTGCCTAGGCTCTAATAAGGTCAGTTAAGACCTCTTTAGAATTCTGCTAGTTTTAGGCTTTCTGTTGAGCCTTGAGTATGGAAGTGTTTGGGCACTTTTGCTAAGTGCTTGTGCCTAGTAGGTTCCAAAGCCTTCTCCATCTAGGTGCCACTCTACCTATAGCTAGGGTCTTCCTAAAGGCTTCTTCATCTGGGTGCTATAATGCCCATCACTGTGCCCGTACCTAACCCTTTTGGAACCTTCAATACTTGTGCACCTGACTTGCCTTTAGACATCTCTAAACCCTTCCGTGCCCACCCACCTAGCCTATCTACAAGCTGATATAGAAGCTTTCATTCCTACATGCCTGGTTTTAGGCCTTTCTATGCTTGACTACCTATGCCACATCCTGGGGCTTTCTTCTAATGAGCAGTCCTTATCCCTAGCACTATGTAACTTACCTCATGTGTACTCCTACATTCTGGCCTTAACATGCACACTTGGGTTAAGTATGTGCCTTTAGGGCTTTAGTTTCAATCTTTTCAGTTTATTGGCCATACCATCTCAAGCAAGTCACATCATATGACCCTCTTGGTCTTAAACTTGTGCACAGTCTATAACATCTTCCCTTTTTCATGCTAGCAGCACCTTTGTTGCTATGGGAATGCTGATCTTTCACCACACATGCATGCTAGATCGATGTCTATCCCTTATCCCGATGGTCCTTTGCACACTTATATGGTTGTTCTTTTCTCTTGCCTTGATGTCAATATGTTTGTTGCTAAACCAACTTCCTTCTTAGAATTACTTGTTGCCTACTTTGATGTGAGGATCTGGCTAATCTCTTTGGTTTGATTGGTGGCTCTTCATGGCCATACTCTACTAATTTGGTTTGCTTAATTGGTGGCTCTTCATGGTCACACCATTATCACCATCATCAAGAACTTGAGAGGTTCACTCTTTAGACCTTGACCAAATAGCACCAAGCTTCAACACACCATTGGAGTCTTCAAAGTGCTAATTGCTACCATTATTCTTACCATTGGACTCTTCATAAGTTTTCACAATGGCTATAAGCTTTTTTCATTAAAGGTAATCCTTGGGCCTATGTGATCCTAAACACAAGAAATAGCTAAATGTAATGTCTTTCTCACCTTTGTCCTTATCAAGCTTCTTGGCCTTTGCCTTGCTATGCTAAGGCTTCTTTTAATCTTCATCTTTTGATAAAGACCTACTACTCTTGTCTCCCCTACTCAAGCATTGTCCCTAGGTTTAAGGGACTTAGTGTGATCATACTCGACCAACGATTCAGTAATCATAATTTTTTGACTCAATTCTTAGACCCTATGCCACTTCAACTCGATTCTTGCCCACGACTTTAACCCATCAAAGAAGTAGAACAAGGCTTCTTGCTTGCAAATGCTAGGAACCATAAGTGACAATTTTGAGAACTCTCAACAATAGTCTTTCACTCTTCCCCTTTAAGTGAGCTAGCGAAGCTTTTCCTAAGCTTTTTTTTTTTGCATACTCTTGCTTAAATTTTCTCATTAGTTCCCTCACAAATTGATCCCATATGGTGATTGTAGTCTCCTTTACTGCATGCCCTCGCACCTTCGATGCCACCATAATAGGGCCATATCAACTAAGTATGTGGCAGCGGTGCTTACCTTGGCTTCTTTTGTTGTACCAACCACTTGAAAGTACTACTCCATGCCTTATACAAAGTTGTCAACTTTTTTGGCGAAGTGATTTCCCTGTGAATGGCTTTGGCTTAGGCACCTTCACCCTAGGTCCCAAACCCCTATTTGCAATTATGAGTTTCATGGGATGAGATGAGCCTAGTGTGACTTTAGGCTAGCTGCTAGCTAGCATCTATGTTGTACCTTTAGAATCTAACCATGATAGCTTGCAGATGATATGGGTAAGCATGGTGTTTGGTTCTCATCATGCTAGAATGAGATAATATTATGAGAATTAGGGCTTTGTGTCCTTATGAGCAAGATGGGTTAGTGCTCGAGACATTAATGTCTGTAGGCAGAGATGGGTGCTCAAGGCCACCCTAACAGTCATGGGCTACTAAATTGATGGGAGTTGGTTTCCTCTCTATTGAGTTTGGGAATGTAGGACCCTACAGGGTTAAAGCCAGGAAAAGCTCATGAGTATATAGCTTGAAGGATCAAAAATGATCTATCCATAAAGAAATGGACTTGAGAAAGGTTGACCATGACTAAAAGTAGCCTTACTACTGCACAGACACATGGTTTTAGTCTAAAGAATGCCTAACCTATGCTACACATGCTTGAGCTTGACAAGTTGAGCCTCTTTTCTACGTACATGCTAACTGATCAAGACCATAGGTGCTGGGGGTCACCAAAGCAACCAATTGTCGAACAACATGGCTAGAAGGCATGCATGGCTTAGATTTTACTCTAGGGACACTACCATAGATGTATGCAATGACAAGCCCATCATGCACACCTACTCCTACTGTGGTGGGAAAGGGGAGCTTGGATAACCACCCTCTAAAGAGCACGAAAGATTTTACAAATATGCTAGCAGTAGACATTAAAGTGTCTAAAATGTGGACACTTTTACAAATAGGCATATCCCACACCGAGGATTTGCAAGTTTCGATGGTAGTCAAGGCATGCGGCCATACCAAGGCCCACTGTCATGGTCAGGCCCTAGTGTGCCTTAGTCCTACCATGACTGACCCTTAGCTAAGTAGTGGATAAGACCTTGTGGTCAGGACAATGGTCTTAAAACTTTACACAGGCATAGTAAGCCTAGGAACATGTTGCTGATAGTGTGTGTGGATGGCGTAAGCCCTAGGCCTTAGGATGCATAGGTAAGTGCAAACCAGTGGGTGGTACACTGGAGCTAGGTAGCCAGTTAGGTGCTATTAGTGGAAGATATGTATGGGCATCCTTAAATGAGTTGGTGGAGCAATGAGTGGAATGTCAGAATTATGGTGGCCAAGAGACAGGTCATTGGGCCCTTAGTTGGTTAAAGAAAGGCCTCAAGATGGCTAAAAAGAAAAATGTAGCTAATCGATAGAGGTGTGCTACAGTTGGGGTGCCATACCCGAGTTTCTTAAGGTAGGATGAGTATGATGTTGACTATTCATCATGCATGCGGGCAGCATAGAATGTAGCTTATACCCTAAAATATGAGTTTCATGGGATGAGATGAGCCTAAAGTGGCTTCGGGCTGGCTGTTGACTAGCTTTTGTGTTATGTCTTTAGGTTCAAGGCATGAGAGCTTGCGTATGACCAAGGTGGGCAAGGTGTTGGGTTCTCTTCATGCCATAATGAGATAGTATCACAAGAGCCAAGGTTGTGCACCTATATAAGCCAGGTGAGTCAAAGCTTGGGATCGTGATGCTTGCGAGCAGATATGGGTGCTTAGGGCCACCATAAGAATCATAGGTTGATTAAGATAATAGGAGATGGGTTCCTCTCTACCAAGTTTCAAAATGTTACGTGTGACCTTATAGTTCAAGCTAAGAAAGGCTCACGAGTATACAGCTTAAAAAATCAGAAATGATCTACCCATAGAGAAATGGACTCAAGAAAACCTAACCTCAACTAAGAATAGTCTTAATACTACACAAGCACGTGCTTTCGATCTAAGGATCTCACGGCTTATGACATTTGGTGTCATAGCCATGGTTGGCTTAGTGGTGAGACTAATGCAGCCCTAGGTATGGGCTTGATAACATGAAAATGAGGTGGTGCTAAGCTTTGAGAGGGCTATTAAGACTAGAAAGTGTTACAATGGCTAAGTAGGCTCGAAAATGAGCCATCGAGCCAATACATGGTAAAAATTAGCCTAGGTGGAAGGTCTTAGAGTGGATTTTGGATGCCAAGCAAGAAGGCATGGGAGTCATGCCTCACCTTGCAAAAGATAATGGTGCGTGCATGCATGTGATGCCCTTATAATGGGAAAAAACCATGTTGAGACCATAATGCGAAAGGGGCTACACCATGAAATGGTGTTTGAGCAAAACCTTATGGGCTAAGATGTGTGTGGCCCTTAGGGACATGAGTTAAGCTTTTTTAGATTAGTTACTAATATATGGGTGCTTGCAAGGTAGTGCAGGTGCCCTAGTAGGGGTATGAGCAAAGTATTTGGGCTCCTAGCATAGAGCCATTCTACAGAGGCAGATGAGTTTGAGTTGGCTGAGGATTGAAGTTATGAGTTTATAATGGTTAGCTGACCATGAGTTCTAGTGGTCAAAAGATCATGAGAATGTGCCGGTTAGTAGATCGTGCTTGTGTTGGTCGAGAGAGAAGGCCTTATGAGATGTGGTGGTTGGCATACCACAATAGTGTGCATTTCAAGGAAACACACAAGGCCTTGAGTTCTATGGGTAAAGGACTAATTGAGTTGAGTAATCTAATGGTATTGGTGTTCAAATGGATCTGGTTAGTGGATTGGATGAGTTTTAGCAAGGCAGAATTGAGCCAAATATGGAACTTTTTTAAGTAGATGCTGGCCAATAGGATGGCCATGAGTTTGAGTAGGTTAGTGGACTATGAGTATAGAACGGGTTGGTGAACCCTAAGATTGAACAGTTAGTGAACAATGTGATTGAATGGATCGGTGGGTCCTTGAGATTTGTGTGGGCTTTGAGTTGCCTTTTGAGTTATACCAAAATGAAGGTAGACGAGTTATGGAACCATCATGGAGACATGGTTGCATGTAGAGTCGAGTTGAGTTTGAGTAAAAGTGAGGAAGACTTGAGATTTCCTATGGAACTAAGCCAAGGTAGTGGAACTTACGAGTTTATTGAGTATGTGATTGACTTCAAGATAGCATGCATTAAGGTGCTATTACGAGGGTGGTTGGCTAGAGGCCCGCACCTAGAGCAGTAACCTTGGAGAGGCCAAGAGGACCCAAGTTGTGAGATGACCGAAGTGTTTGATTGTCACCATGCTAGCGTCTATTGTGGGTGATGCCATATGAGTGCAGTTGACCTAAGCACCACATCCAAAAGGGCATACCAATGTGTGGTAAAACAGGTGGACATTCACTCAACTGAGGGTCATGATCGACAAAGGTAACTCAAAGTCATAAAGTTATGAGATCATGGAAAAAGCCATGCAATGGCACGTGAGTAATTGAGATAGGGTCTGGTGGTGAGATTTGGAGATAGCATAGAGTTGCAATGCAGCTATGATGATCCATCGACATCAACAATGGATGAGTACTATGGGTAATGCCTCATTTGATAAGATCACGACTCAATCCTCAAGGGCACAAGTGTGAGACATATGAGAAAATGTCAACTATGCGCAACAAGAGCGTTAGGTGTGCTCTTAGCATGGATAAGGGCAGTGACATAATAACTGGGGGAGAGTGTCATGGTTAAGCCCAAGTGTGCCTTGGTCCTACCATGACAAACCTTGAGCTGAGCAACAGATGAGGCTTTATGGTTGGGACAGTGGTCTTAAAGTTGTGCACAAGTAGTGTAAGCCCGAGAACATGTTGCTCATAGTATGCACAGGCAGAGTAAGCCTGAGAACATGTTGCTGATAGTGTGCGAGGGCAGTGTGAGCTTTAAGCCCCAAGATGTGCGGGCAAGTGTGAGCTAGTGGGCAAAGGCCCTAGAACTGGGTAGCTAGTCGGATGCCATCAATTTTAAGCTATGCATAGGCACCCTTAAGTGGATTAGTGGAGCAACGAGTGGAATGTTAGAATTATGGTGGCCAAGAGATAGGTCAGTTGGCCCTAAGTTAGTTGAAGAAAGGCCTTGAAGTGGCTGGGGAGAAAACTGTCCCCATTTTAGACATTCATACAGTTCTTGGTATGATGGCTGATGAATCTCTAATGCTTTTATAAGGGATGACTAGTATCAGCTCTCTACCACCCTTTGGGTTAGTGGGCAAAAGGGCCTATCTAGTCTGAAGTAAGCTACTCCTAGGCACACGTAGTGTCTAGGTGAATAGGCATCATCATGTCATGAGTATGGCACATTGTTTCCTCTAGTCATAGTAAACCTAGGGATGGTTGGGGCCAATGGGCCTTATATCATGCCTTTGCATTCAACCATGAGGTTAGATAGTAGCATTTGCTATGCCCCTCAATTTCTCCTCTATGGGTTGGATCAATGAGTGAGTAACCAAGGATCATGAGATAGTGATTGCATATGGGGGCACGATTAAGCCTGAGGGATGAGCTAGCTAGCAAGCAAGCATGCTATTAAACCTTTGTGTCCAATCAATAAAGGTGTGCTATGGCTGGGAAAGCACACTTGAGTTCCTTGAAGTGGGACAGGCATGATGTAGAGTGTCCATCATGCATACGAGCAGCCTGGAATGAGGCTAAGGCTTGAGGCCCTAAGATATGAGTTTTGTGGGATAAGATAAGCCTAAAGTGGCTTCGGATTGGTTGCTGACCAACTTTTATGCTATGCCTTTGAGTTCAAGGCATAAGATCTTGTGTATGATCCAACTGGGCATGGTGTTGGGTTATTCATACCAGAATGAGATAGTATCATGAGAACTAGGGCTATGGCCCCTTATAAGCCAAGTGGATCAGAAATCGGGACCTTGATGCTTGTGGGTAGAGATGGGTGCTTAAGGCCACCCTAAAAATCATGGGTTGATTAAGATGATGGGGGTTGGGTTCCTCCCTACTGAGTTTGAGAATGTTGTATGCAACCCTATGGGGTTCGTGCCAAGAAAGGCTCCTGAGTATGTGGCTTGAAAGATAAAAAATGATTAAGATGATGGGGGTTGGGTTCCTCCCTATTGAGTTTGAGAATGTTGCATGCAACCCTATGGGGTTCGTGTCAAGAAAGGCTCCTGAGTATGTGGCTTGAAAGATAAAAAATGATTGACTCAGAAAGGCAGACCTCGAATAAGAGTAGTCTTGGTGCAGCACGAATGCGTGGTTTTGGTCTAAGGATCTCATGGCCTGTGACACCCACCATGTGCCAATTGTGTTTGAGGCAACTACCTACACTAAATGACATCTTCTACCAATGCTGATTGAGGAATGTGTCTGCACCAAGTCCAGATTTTGCCAAAACTCCTAAAACATTTTCAAAAAATTTGAACCATAAAAAATTTTGAAAATCATGAAAAATAGAAAACGAGTCATGTTGTCAAGAAACTTCACTTGAAGGCTTAAGGGACCATTATATGAATTTACAAGCCACAAAAATGGCATAGCATGGCAAAAATATAAAGATGTGCCTTAACCCACCTACTACCCAGTCGTGGTGCGGATGGCGCATGGCTTGGGCCTAGGATACCTACACGTGGTGTGCAACCTAGCATGATGTTCAAGGGAACTATCCACACAATGGCTAGCATGTGCTAATGGTGGTCAAAGCATGTGCTAAGATAAAAGGACAACAAGTCTTAATGGTGGTCGAGGCATGTGCATGTGTCACTGGCTAAGACTCAAGCTCTAAGCTCAGATGGCTCCAAGACACGGGAATGGACTCTTTCACATACTAGATTAGCCTAACACAAGAAATGGTGCATGAACACTTTAGACTACAAGGCTTGGCCCTTAGTACACTACAAAATGCTGCAAAATGAAAAGGCACAACAAGAGCTAGAAGAAAGGCTAACAAAAAACAACATAAAGGTTTAAAGCAAGAGTAAGGATGTTATTACTCAATGGTTCTAGTGTGTGTACAATGAGGGTGCGAGACTCTTTATTTTTAGTTGAGTCTCCCTTACATTTAGTGTTTGAGATACAGTTTTAAACTCTAGAGACTACAATCCCTTAATTCTAGGAGCTGAGATGCAATCCCTGATCCTAGGGGACTTATTGTTGCTACACAATCCTTGACTTGCTGAAATCATGCTAAGAACCAGGCTTTCTAGAAGCCTAAAAATCTGATCCTTCCAAGACTGTGTTCAAACATGCCTATACCTAGGCCTGACCTTGCACCATACCTTGATCATCAATGTTCCTACTTAGGTCTGAGATGGTGCCCACACATTGCTCTCCAATGCATGGCCCAAGCCTTACTCAATCCTGTTTAACTTGAACACCTTCCCTAAGCTTCTGGGGTCTTGATTACTACCCACCTCATTGTTTTGGGTTAGTTCCCTGTGACTTGGACCTCTAGTGCACCCTAGGGCCTAGTACCCTTAGCTATCAGACTCTATCTCATTAGAACTAGAATTGTCACTTGACTTAGAGACAACACCACTTGTCACAGGCCAAGTTCAACCTTCTACCTCGCACAGCTCCAAGGCACAAAAAAGAACTTTTTCGCATCCTAGATCAGCCTAACATAAGAAATAGTCCATGGATACTCTAGATTACAGGACTTGGCCACCCTGTACACTGTAAAATGAAAAGGCATAGCAAATGCTAGACGAAATGCTAATAAAAGAATAATAAAAAGTTTTAAGGCAAGAGTAAGGATGTTATTACTCCATAGTTTTGCTGTATGTACAATGAGGTGGGGGACTCTCTATTTAGAGCTGAGCCCCCCTTACATTTAGTACCTAAGATACATTTCTAAACTCTAGAGATTACAATCCTTTGATTCTAGAAGCTAAGTTATAATCCTTAATTCCAGGGGATTTGGTGCTACTGCGTAATCTTTGACTTGAAATCATGCTAAGTAGCAAGCTTTTTGGAAGCCCCCAAATGTGATCCTCCCATGTATGTGTTCAAGTGTGCTTACACCTAGGCTTGACCATGCGCTTGCACCTCAAACATTAGTGCTTGCCCATCTCTGGGCTTGACTTAATCCTGCTGAACCTGAACACCTTCCCTAAGCCTTTGGAGTCTTAATCACCACCCACCCCATTGTTCTGGGTTAGTTCCCCGTGACCTAGACCTCCAGTGTGCCTGAAAGCCTAGTCTTCATGGCTGTCAGACTCTATCCCACTAAAACTGAAACTATCACTTGACTTGGAGAGAACCACTAGGCCTGGGCCAACTTGCAGAGCATGACATTCTCCCCCACTCATTCTTGTAATGCCCTCATTGCTAAGGGATGATGCACCCGCCTTACATGCTGGTTTTGACTCTTGCCTCACAAACCAATTTTCCAACATTTTGATCCCATGCTCGAACATGTACTCTATTACCTTCTACTATTATTGATCTTATGTTCCTCAGAACTCTGCTACAATGGTTCGTTCCACCTGTGCTGCTAATGTTTCTTGTGCTTCCTCTAAGTTTTCTATGACACACTCTCTAGTGAGGATTTTGGCTGCATTATGGGACTTATAACGTGGTACTCTGCTACCACTAGTTTCCTCTCATTAGCTCCTCAATAGTTTCAAACCCTTCAACAGTCTTAACTAGCACCAGCCATTCTTTTTTAGACTCTTTTTAATGCTATTTACCATTGCCACTCTTGCTTTCAGATAGCCTTTTTGCCTACTTGATGGTTGAAAGCTTCTGGCATTATTTGACCTAATGTGGATTGGCACAAAAATAACAACTCAAGGGCCCCTTGCCCTTACTGGCATCTTTGTTGGTCTTGTAAAATTTGGGCTTCCTCGTAGCCCTTTCCTCCGCTGAGGAACAAATATTGATCTCTCCCCCACTTTGGCTTTTTCCCATTGGCCTTGGAGACTTGGTGCACTTAACTTGAGTCAATGATTCTACAGCATTACTATCCCAACTTGACTCTTGCACGCCACTTTATTGTAGCTTGGCCTTTACCTACGGCTTTAGTCCATGAATGAAATGCTTAAGCACCTCCACTCTCGGTCTTAAGCCCGCACCAACAACCATAATAACTCGTCATGCAGCATGGTCAACCTTGAGCCTAGCTAGCTCCTCTGACAAAGTTGTCACCATGGATTCTAATGCCTCATTATGCTACATGAGCTTTTCCATTGCCCTATTTAAGGATCCCTCAATGTCCCTAAACTAGTTTGTTATTTAAAGAATGGCTTTCTCACACTTCGCTAATCAAGTGCTTGTTGGCACATATCTAGCTAAAGCCTTCACCCACTTGTCTATAGGTAGGCGTTCCTTGAGCACCTCCCTTTGGCCCCCTCTCTAGTTTTCCCTAGCCAAGCCATAACCCAAAACATACAAACTATTAGATCATGAATGTACAAACCAAAATATTATCTCCACTATAGTAGGCACTCAAGCAATTCAATTCTGGTTCTCGTAAGCTAGCACACCAATTTGTCAACATGGCACACCAACATAGCACACACTATTAGGCACTAGTCTACACAATAGCTCACACACAAGCCTCTTGGTTAGGCACTAGTGTGCACGCCTGCACACTAGTACAACACATCTACATAGTACACCTATAACACACAACAACAACTTGTCGAGCACTTGTCTTACATTCTAGCATGCCCGTACCTAGCACATTAGGAGTGTTTCACTAGCACACGAACATAGTAGCCCTTCTAGGATGCACACACCAAGCAACAAACTACCCACACCACACAGTTGAATGTTTTCACACATAGTAGGATGCATGCATAACTCACCATAATGCCCGTATACCACACCAGGATGCATGTATGTAAGTCCTTAGACCTATACTAATGCAAACTTTGGCTCCCCACACCAACTTTGGCTCTCATGGCAACTTTGGCTCCATTTGTCATGATCAGGGATCTACTGCACACTTTAAACCAAGGCTCTGGTCACCACGTCTGGTCGAATCCAGGCTCTAATAACCCTTGGTATTTGGTTCTAACACCTACTCTAAAGGTTCTCCTAAACTCAGCTCTGATATCATTTGTCACGAGTCGAGACTCAAGCTCTAGGCTTGTATGGGTCTAGGACATTGGAATGGACTCTTCCGTGTCCTAGCATGCTTGCACCTAGGCCTGACATATGCTTGCACCATGATCATTAGTGCTCTTGCTTGGGTCCAATTAGGCCCATGCATTGCTCACCAATGCCAGCTACTAGGTCTAGCTTAATCTTGCTAAACCTGAAAACCTTTCTTAAGCCTCTAGAGTCTTGATCATTGCCCACCCCATTGTTTTAGGCTAACTCCCTATGACTTGGAACTCCAATGTGCCTTTGGGTCTGGTCCTCTTGGTTGTCAAACTCTATCATACTAGAACTGGAACTATCACTTGACTTAAAGAGAACTTTTGGGCTTGGACTAGCTTGTGGACCATGACACATGCATCAAGGGTTATTCAATATTGATGGTGGTCAAGGCATGTGAATGTATCATGGTTTGCAATCTGGTTGTCATGGGCTACACATTCCTTAGATTGAAACCACATATCAGTGTGGCACCAAGACTACTCTTAGTCAAGGTTAGTCTTTCTTGAGTCTAGTTCTCCATGGATAGATCATTTTTTATCCTACAAGCTGCATACTCGTGACCCCTTCTTGGGTTGAACCCTGTAAGGTCATGTGCAACATTTTCAAACTCAGTAGGGAAGAACCCACCTCTTTTCAACATAATTAACCCATGATTCTTAGGGTGTCTTCAAGCACCCATCTCTTTACAATTTCAAGCACTCTTTGACTCTCTTTACAAAGTCTCTTTCATCTTTCACTTATGGTACTTGTTCGCTATCGATCTCTCGAGTGTATTTAGCCTCATACAAAATTTATAGCCCAATTAGGGCTATATTTTTAAACAACCTGACTCACAGACAATGCGTCATGGTGTGATAAGGTCTCCGCACAATACGGCTCTCACCTTTTTAGTGCCCCTTTCTAAGGAGTTCAACCTAGTCTACTACTAAAGATGCTTCTCCAAACTACAATTCAAATGCCATGGGTGCTTGATACTTAAGCTAGGCTTTACTTAGTTCGCTCATCGTTACTAAGGGAATCCTAGTAAGTTTCTTTTTCTCCGCTTATCATTGTGCTTAAACTCAATAGGTAATCTCACCTAACCTAGGGTCATAATACAAGCATCAAAGGGTCTGATGGGGTCTGGATGGATGATGAATGTGCATCACCAGAGACGAGGCATGTCAAAAGCTTTACCATCAACTATCATGGCACTATCATTATCGAGGACTCATTTTTGGGCCAACCAAAACCGATGAGATCACGGGAGGCCATCTTTTGCCTTTTCACCCAAAGCCTAATGGGTGGGGAGTTAGAGGGGGTGATAAAGCATGACACCTAGGCAGGCATGCCCTCAACCTAATGGCTTGGGGTGCAATTTATATTCAAAGACACGATGGTCATGATATTTTGCAATTCACACCAAGTATCACATTTTGCTATGTTCTTCATTGATACAAGAGCCAAGATATCATTTACCGAGAGTCATTTTGGTTTTTTACCATAAAAAGAGTCATGGCAACACCTATGAATGCACCACAAATGGGATGGTCATGGCACGTATTGGTTCCTTTGCATGATTCATGCCGAGGGTTCGTTATTTAGTCATGAAAGATGATATCGATCATTTCACCTACCTAAAAGGCAAAACAAATTAACCATCATGCACGTCTAGGGCTAAAAGGGACTCCAAGCACAGAGGTGCCCTCACCCCCTTGATGTTTCATTAATGTATTCACAAGTTGTTCATTAAATAGGTTTCAACAATGATCCTTCTTTAGGGTCACTTATAGAAACCTTATTACGACTTTTCCTTCCTCTAAATGATAAGGTTTAGTGAACTTTTTATGATGTTGCAAGCAGTAAATTATCCACATCATTATGATCCAAACACTTTATCAGACCATTCAATCAGTAGAAGTGACAAGCAATGTGTACAAAGGGCAAGGACTTAGTCAACACAAGCTAATGACTCACACTTGCTTGGAATTCCTCGTTGAAGATCAATAATTGTAATGATCTATCCCCATCATGATAAAATTTTAAAGATTACCTAAGCCTGTCTGCTAAGGCCATAGACTAGTTGAATACATTAGTGTAGCATACTTGCGGCCTAGAACATCTAAGGGCATAACAGACTTGTTATTGCCTCAAACTTTTTTGGCCTAAATGGCCATAGTCCCTCTAAGAAGCTAGCCATGAAGGATCACCTTTGCATAGCTAGTTAGTAGGCTGAGGTCTTATTCATTAACAGAATTAACTAGACAAATCACTCCACCAACTAAGAATGGCCATGCACCACGACCCATAGATTCAAGAAAGAGCTCTCAATTAGTTAATACTTATTATGTCTGGACCTAGTAAGTTTCCTTATGTTGAGTTAAATTAAGCTACATGCTCCACTGTTGGTGGTGCCTTTTAGTTAATTCCTTTAAGTTTCAACCTTGGGACTATACCCTCAAAACCCAAAGACTTTGATTTCTTATAACGTGCTAGTGGAGTCCTAAAAATAACATCCTTCGATCCCTGGTCAGCATCATTTATGGTAGAGACTAGAGTGGCATCTGATCATCTTCAAGCCCCTAACATTCGTTCTTAATTAATGAAAACATCCTTGGCAAATGCTTTCATAGTTGTTCATCTTTCATAAATCAAATAATTCCACCTCTAACTATGAAAAATGAATGCCCTCAGTTGTCCATGTTAATCATTACTCTAATCTCGAAGGCCAACATAATAGGACCTAAATGCTATAATGTTATCCCATGCTAATGTATAAAAGTGTAGGCTTACTTTAAGCACTCTAATTTCTTCAAAGTAACAAAGCTAGAGGAATGACTTGGCCAGTTAAGGCCATGAAAGCATCATTTGCAGTAGGGACAAGTAGATTGATGTTCAACATGAGATGGACCGATGACCCAACCTTAGTTCCAACTATGAACTTTTTTCCTGCAACAACTTAAATATATGCTATTGGAGCTAGAATTACTATGCTTGTTGGCATAAGACTTACCCTCATATGGATCCTTGTTAAAGGATTTAGATTGTACTCATTTCAATTACAAGACTCATAGAGCCTAGTATTGTTATTTATTGTCACTACCTCCCCATGTTAGGATTAGGTAATTTGTGCACCTACTACCTTCCTCGGATATGGTAGGTATTTCTTAAGCTCCTTTTATAGAATCGAACCCTAATTTTCCATCACTATCACCACCATAGTAGGCTATTATCCTACCATCAAAAGTTGATAGGGCAAAAATTTGAATGATTCATCGCTAGCACAAAGGCCATGCGATTTGTTGAGTTATCATGATCATCAGAGCAATGGGCAAAGCCCTCATCGACCTTTTATCTAATAAATACATCCCTCTAAAAGTTAGGGTTTGTTGCATATATTAGCTCTAGAATTATTATAGTTATTTAAGTAGTAGATCCATTAAACAAACTATAATTGATTTATTGAGCCATTCATAGTTACACAGCTTAAATTAGTTCATACTTAGACATGCATGGCTTAATCTTTGAGACAAGCATATGACTACTATCAAGATCAACCAAGCCATATTCCTTTAGGATGTTGGCACCGTGTGGGCCTCAACGCACTGACTAAGTGGTAGAGAGAGCCAACATGAAGCATAAGCATCAAGTGTGTTAAGCACATAAAATGTATAGCATCATATGAACAAGGGTTGAGAGCCCACACCTACGAAACATTTTACATTCAAAAGCATAATTGAACACCAATGCACCAATGTGGCCATGGAGGTTTGAGTGGCATACTTCGAACACAGGGCACGATTAAGGTCTGACTCATAGCCCCTAAAGACACAAGATGGATAAGGGATGGCAAGGCATCTAGTTTCTATCGATTTAGGTACATAGCATAGGATCTTTATTGCACCCCCAAGGTATGATAACCACATGGGAGAGATTAAAGAGGATGACAGGTCGATAGTTTGATGCAACGAGCATGGAACCTATTAACATGTATAACCATAGCACCACTCATATGCCCATTATGTACAATTGATAGCATCTATGCACATTGATCCATAACCTACCCAATTAATTACTCGATGAGTGAGTAGAGGAAATGATGTACAAGGCCATGCCGTAACCACATAGCATGGGAAAATACAAAGAAAGGCCATGAGATTTACCCCTACCATCCAATAGATAACAATGGCATGACACCATTAATACTTGGTCTGGCTGGGACTGTAAATGCAAACTCCTCTGTCACCTCCATAAGGGATGTTACTCAATTCAATTACTTGTTTTTAGGGTTTTGGGTAGCCTTAACTATGTGCAAGGACTTGGTTAGGCCAAGGCATTTTTTTAGTTAACAAGAAGGGATGGTGAGACTACCAAATACCTGAGAGACTTGGCCAGACCAAGCCTATGACCTTAGCTTCTACTTGCCCTACCCTAGGGAACTATTGTAAGATTTAGAGACTTGGTTTGGGTCTAGTATCAGCCATAGGCATAAGCTTAAGCTTGGCACAATCGAGCTTTTTTTTTGCATGCACACTAATCAATCGAGGCAATAACCACTTGTGAGTCACCAAAGTAACCAATCACTGGACAACGCTACCAAAATGCATGAAAGGCCTGGATTTTACTTCGAAGACATTATTGTTGATGTATGCAATGATAGGTCCATCACGCACACCTACTCTCTTTATGAGGGGAACAAACACCCTCTAAAAAGCTTGGGAGATTTGACAAATATGCTAGCAGTAGACATTAAAGTGTCTAAAATAGGGACATTTTTCCAAATAAACATATTCAAGACCAAGGGTCTGTAGATGCTAATGGTGGTCGAGGTAATTACTCACATTAAGGGCTATCTTCTATCAATGCTGATCGAATCATGTGCTTGCACCAGATTCAAATTATGCCAATGCTAGTCAAGGCATGTGCTAGCATCAAGGGCCAGCATGTGTCGATGGTCATAAAAAAATGCTCATACTAAGGACCAGCTTATGCCAATGATGGTTGAAGTATGTGCCTACACCATGCCCTAGCATATGTCATTAATGGTCACAGCTTAGCTAAAGTTTGATTTTGGGCCATGGTGCACATGATAGGTTTGGCCATGTGCTGGTGCCATATTTTTTTGCCTACAGCACCATCACCTAAAAACCTAGATGGTGGCATTGGGGGTTTCGATGATTGGAATTGGGGGGTCAGGGGGTGCACGCACATGATGTGTGATAAGTGCTGGTCCCTAGCACTTATATTAGCCCCTAATCCCCCAAGAAATCTCAATAACTCACACCCCCCTAAAGAGGGTAAGAGCTTTTACAAGTTCGCAACAAGTAGCCAATCAAATGTCTAAAATGGGGATGCTTTTTTCAAATGGCAACAAAATCTTCTACATTTTTATTTTTTGGCTAAATTTTTTTATGGATGCCAACAAAAATACAAGGATCATGTATACAAAATTTGGGGCCAAAACTCTTAAAAAATTTTTAAAAAAATTTAAATTATGAAAAATTTTAAAAATTATGAAAAATGGAAAATGAGTCATCTTGCTAGCAAACTTCACATGAAGGCTCAGAGGACTATTATATGAATTTTCAAGCTATAAAAATGGCATTAGAATGGAAAAAATATGAAGATGTGCCTGAACCCACTACTGTCTACTCATGGTGTGCATGGTATATGGCGTAACATTTGCTAATGGTATTCAAGGGAGCTACCTACACAAAGGCCAACATATGCCAATAGTGGTTGAAGCATGTGCTGAGATAAATGGGCCAACAAGTCCAAATGTTGGTTAAGGTAGGTGCATGCATCGAAGGTCATTTAATGTCGATGCTGGTCAAGGCATGTGCATGTGCCATAGTCCACAAGCTAGTCTAGGCCTAAAGGTTCTCTTTGAGTCAAGGAACAATTCTAGTTTTAGTGGGACACGATCTGATAGCTAGGGAGACCAGGCCTTAAGGCCTACTGGAGGCCCAGGTCATAAGAAAATAGCATGTAATAGTGGTATAGATAGTGATCAAGACTCTAGAGGCTCAGGCACAGTGTTTAAGTTTGACAAAATTGAGCTAAGCCTAAGTGCGGGTACTAGTGAGTAATGTGTGTGCACACAATCAGACCCAAGCTTAAGCACTGATGATTGAAGTGTGGGAGCATAGTCAAACCCAAGTTTAGGCACTCCTAAACATAGTCATGAGAAGATCAGATTCAAGGGGTTCTAGAAAGCCTAATACTACAGTATAATCTTTACAAGCTGGAATTATGTTGAGCACTTAAGTTTTGTAGGCTTACTTAGGCACAAAAGTCAATTCCCTATCTAAGGCCACACGAAGTTTAGCTTATGGTTAGAGGTTGTGACACATGCACCAAGTGCCATTAGGTGTCAATGGCACTTAAGGGGTAGACAACTGGCTTGGAAAGGATAAAAAAGTGATGGGAGGGTCATGGTATACACGCTGCACCAAGTGCCAACATCTAGCAATGGTGTCTGAGGCAACAACCCCCAAAGGGCTAGCATATATTGATGGTGGTCAACATATGTGCTGAGACCAAAGGCTAAAATGTCTTGATGGTGGTCAAGGCATGTGCATGTGTCATGGTTTGTAATCTAGTCTAAGCCCAAATGTTCTCTCTGAGTCAATAAGCAATTCTAGTTTTAGTGAAACATGGTTTGATAGTAAGGGGGATCAGGTCTTAAGGCATACTAGAGGCCCAGGTCATGGAGAACTAGCCCAAAGTAGTGGTATGGTGTCACAGGCTAAGCTTTCACTTAATGAAGCAATAGACCGTGTGGCACTTGGATTGACACTTTCACATAAGTTAGCTTAGTTTGATATCTTAACCAGTGTGGCAACCTAATAATACACCGATTATTCATTCCCTCTAAAGAGCTTAAGAGAATTTATAGCTATGCTACCTAAAACTATTACAATGTTTAAAATGGGGACACTTTTTCCTAGCACATGAGATCTATCATCCCCTTTGGCACCTCTACTCAATCATGGCCCTATATATGGGTGGCTAATGACATCCTATGCCCAATCATGGCCCTATACAAGGTTGGCTCATGACATATTCCCCCACCTATTCTATCAATGCCTTCATTGACTTGTTCACCTAAAATTCTTCAATCTTCAGTTACAATGCTCAGAGGTCATGGTATCTCTTCTAACTAGTTTGTTTTTGTCCTAAGCCCTTTCACTTCACTAAATATTTATGAACTATTCTTCGAGATACTTGGGATACTCTGTTAGCTAAAATCTTTTCAATTTGATGTTTTGATGGTGGTTTTATGGTAATGGTAGCCCTAATTGATTCACCGTGACTTGCATCTATGGGGTTTACATGTTAGGGCTTTAAGTTGCTCACATGGAACACTAGATACACCTTCACACATTTTGGTGGGTTAATTTTGTTAGAGGCATTTCCCACTTTGGAAAGAATCTTAAATGGACCATCATATTTATGCACCAACCTATGATCCTATTTGTTTAGGAACTTGGTTTGTTAGAGCAATAGTCTGACAAGAACAAGATCACCAACTTTGAATTGTTATGCCTTTCGACCCTTATCTACCCACTTTTTCATGTGCTTTAATGCCTTCTCTAAGTATGCTTATGCAATTTTTACATTTTGTCTCCATTCTTTGCTAAAGTTGAAGGCTCTTGGATTTTTCCCTCAATATGGCTCAAGGGATGTATGCGGCAGTCTTGGTAGTTGTCTAGTGACCACTTCAAATAGACTCTTGTTTGTAAAAGAACACTTATTGGAATTAAAATAAAGCTCAGCTACATCCAACAATGAAGGCAAATTCTTTTTATTAGCTTGAACAAAGTGTCTTAAGTCTCTTTTGATAACCCATTAAATTGTTTGGTTTGACCATTAGTTTAAGGGTGATAACTTTAAAATATGTTGAGCTAAGATCCCAAGATCTTGAAAAGCTCTCTCCAAAATGGCCTAGTGAATGTCAGATCCCTGTCACTAACAATGGTTTAAGAGAGGCCCCAAATTTTGGTTACATGTTTAAATATTAGTCGAACAATATCTTTCACGATGTAATACTTTTGGGCAGGAATGAACATAGCTTATTTTGAGAAACAGTCAATCACCATTAGGATGGACCCATGATCAACAACCTTAGAAAGGCTCGATATAAAGTCAATAGAGAATTTTCCCATGGTTTTGTAGACACAGGTAATGGTTCAAGCATGCTTACTGGTTTTTCCTTTTCAACTTTGTTCTATTAGCAAACAAACAAGTTTTCATATAGTCTATCATATCTTATCACATGTGAGGCCTATAATAGCCTTGTTTTAGTAAAGCCAAAGTATGTTGCAAACCAAGGTAACCTACCCATGGTGTGTCATGGCATTCCCTCATTACCATCTATCTTAGACCTCATACTTTTGACATAAACAACCAAGGACCCTTGGTCAATAAGACCCCATTTTCTTACCAAAAATACTTGGACTTCCCTTCTTCTACTAGCTTCAAGATGGCACTAGCCTATGAGTTTTTATTCAGATTATCTTCAATTAGGTTGAAAATATCTATTGTGATTTTACTAGCCACCACAGGGGTGATTCTCCTAAGGGTAGCCAACTCTGCCCATTTACTTAATGTATCTGCCACTTGATTGGTTCTTTTAGCTGTGTGTTCAAAATAAAATTCAAATTTGGCTAGAAACTCCTACCATCTAACTTGCTTAGCCGTGAGCCTCTATTGGGTGAAAAAATGACTAACCATTGCATTATCTATCCCACTTGTCACGGGTCGAGACTCAAGCTCCGAACCCGCGCGGCTCCGGGACCCGGGCATTCACCCTTCCGGCGTCCCAGATCAGCCTTCCGCCACGGTTCACACCCTTGTGAGGTATTGTCCGCTCTGGCCCCCTGGCCTCACGGTTTTGTCCTATAAAAGGCGCCTCACAAGGCGGAGATGGTGTGAACCCTTTTATACCCCAGGGACCTTCCTATTATGTTCGATGTGGGATTTAGGACTCCCCCTTAGGTCCGTGACATTCTCCCGCACCCAACCTCGTGACGCCCTCGTCACGGAGGCCGGCCACCCTGCCTACCTCCCTCGAGGCGCTCGGCGTGGATCGAACGGTTTAGGGCTGGCTCTGATACCTACTGTCACGGGCTCCGACCTTAGACTCAGAATCCGTGCGGCCTTAGGCTTGGAATCTCGTCCTTGATGCCTAAGTCAGCCTAAAACACAAGCGTGCGGGCACTAGAACAAAGGGAAGGGCTGATTACGCAAGTTAAAGAGAAACAGGACAGAAAAACAGAATTCTGGAAATGCTCTTGTATTCACTGAAATAGAAGTGTTTGATGGTGTACAAATGAGGGTGGAGCAGCCCTCTATTTATAGTTGAGGCTCCAGCTACAACTTAATGGCAAATCCCTAAAATAAAGGCTACAATCATGGGATTACATTTAATCAAGATGCTGGTTCCTGATTTTCAGGGTCAACCAAATCTGCCAGGATGCTGATGCTGATCCTGCCTGGTTCCAGAAGCTTCCCTTGCGTATCCAGCACCTCGGGCCCTTCTGGATGTGGTGCGGGCAGCCCAAATGCCAGGCCTTGGTCTCATGAGTTGGCCTGCAAGATGGGCGGGCGTTTGGAGCTCGTTTGACAGGCTTTGCGCACTGATACCCGCCAGCACGCCTGGTCTGCGGGCCTTAGCTGCTGGCTCGCCTGCTGGTCTGGCTGATGTGCCTGGCGCGCCCGCCCAGGGCGGAACATTCTCCCCCACCTGATTGCGCAACGCCCTCGTTGCGTCTTCTGCATGGTACTGCCTGATCTGGTCCCCGAACTGCCATAAGTCCTCTGCTGGTTCCCAGCTCGCCTCACTGTCTGGAAGTCCCTTCCAGCGCACCAAGTACTCATGTCTTGGTTGATAGTTCTTCCGTCTCACTTCCCGGTCAGCCATAATGCTGTGGACCTGCTTCTCATATGAGGCCCTTGCTCCCAACGGTGCACGCTTTGACTCTGCCCGTCCTGGATCTCCCTCATCCTCATGGAACGGCTTGAGCATGCTCACATGGAACACCGGGTGTACCCTCGGCTTGGGTGGCATATCCAGCTTGTAGGCAACCTTGCCTACTCTCTTGACTACTCGGAAAGGTCCCTCATACCTCCGGACTAGGCCTTTGTGCAGCCCCCTGTGGCGCACAATGGGATGCAGCTTCACCAACACCAAGTCTCCAACCTGGAACTGCACATCCCGCCTCTTCTGGTCTGCCCACTTCTTCGACCTCTTGGCCGCCTTGTGTAGACAAACTCTGGCCAAGTCAGCTTGCTCCTGCCATGCCTTGGCAAACTTGTATGCTGCTGGATTCGGCCCTGTATAACCTGCAGCAATCGAACCGGGTGTTAGTGGTTGTTGCCCTGTCACAACCTCAAATGGGCTCTGGTTCGTTGCCTCGCTCCTTTGCAAGTTGTAGGAAAACTGCGCAATATCCAGTAGCTTTGGCCAGTCCCTTTGTGTGGCACTCACATAGTGCCTGAGGTAGACCTCCAGTAGTCCATTCACACGTTCTGTCTGCCCATCGGTCTGCGGATGCATGCTGGTGGAAAAGTTCAAGTCTGACCCCAACAACTTGAACAACTCAGTCCAGAACCTGCCCGTGAAACGCCCGTCCCGATCACTAACAATGGTCCTCGGCACTCCCCAGTACTTCACCATGTTCTTCAGGAACAATCGAGCTGCCTCCTCGGCTGGGCACTCCTTGGTTGCTGGAATGAAGATTCCATATTTGGAAAACCTGTCCACCACTACCATGATGCTTCCAAACCCCTCTGTCTTGGGTAGATCGACTATAAAGTCCAGAGAAACACTCTCCCATGGTCGCTCTGGCACTGGCAATGGCTCCAAGAGACCCCCTGGTTTCTTGAGCTCCACCTTGTCCTGTTGGCACACAAGACAAGTCTTCACATAGGCCTCCACATCGTCCCTCATGTGCGGCCAGTAGTACCGGTCCTCGATCAGCGCCAAGGTGCGGCTCACTCCTGGGTGTCCAGCCCACCTTGAATCATGACACTCTTGCAAAACTTCCTTGCGGAGCTTCCCGTGCTGCGGCACAAACAGTCTACTGCCCCTGGTGTACAGCAACCCATCCTGCAACCAAAACCGCCTAGTCTTACCTTGCTGGGCGTACTCCATCAGAGCCTTGGCTGTAGGATCATGCGCAAGTCCCTCCTTGATGCGCGGCACCAGTGACCCCTCTGGTTGGCTAATGGCAGCAAGGTTAGCCTTTCTGCTCAGGGCGTCTGCCACTAGGTTCGCCCGCCCCGGCTTGTACTCCATCTGAAAATCAAATTCCGCAAGAAAATCTTGCCATCTCGCCTGCTTGGGGGACAGCTTCTTCTGCGTCTGGAAGTAGCTGGTTGCCACATTGTCCGTCCTCACCACGAACCTCGACCCCAACAGGTAATGGCGCCAAGTGCGCAAGCAGTGCACCACTGCAGTCATCTCCTTCTCTTGGACCGTGTACTTGCATTCAGTCTCGTTCAGCTTCCTGCTCTCAAACGCGACTGGACGTCCCTCTTGCATCAGCACGCCCCCTATGGCAAAGTCTGATGCGTCCGTATGCACCTCATACGGTTTGGCATGGTCTGACCAGGCCAAGACTGGCTCCTCGGTCATAGCCCGCTTCAACCTGTCAAAGGCTTCCTGGCACCCTGCGCTCCACTCCCATGCTCTCCCTTTCTTGAGCAAGTCAGTCAATGGCGTGGCTATTGCTGAGTGACCCTTGATGAAGCGCCTGTAGTAGTTAACCAGCCCAAGGAACGATCTCAACTCAGTGACCTTGGCTGGCGGTTGCCACTCCAGGATGGCATCTATCTTGCCTTCATCCATGCGTATCCTGCCACCTCCCACTATGTGGCCTAGGAATGGGATCTCCTGCTGGGCGAATGAGCACTTCTCCCTCTTGACAAACAGCTTGTGCGCCTGCAACACCCAACTGTCACGGGCTCCGACCTTAGACTCAGAATCCGTGCGGCCTTAGGCTTGGAATCTCGTCCTTGATGCCTAAGTCAGCCTAAAACACAAGCGTGCGGGCACTAGAACAAAGGGAAGGGCTGATTACGCAAGTTAAAGAGAAACAGGACAGGAAAAACAGAATTCTGGAAATGCTCTTGTATTCACTGAAACAGAAGTGTTTGATGGTGTACAAATGAGGGTGGAGCAGCCCTCTATTTATAGTTGAGGCTCCAGCTACAACTTAATGGCAAATCCCTAAAATAAAGGCTACAATCATGGGATTACATTTAATCAAGATGCTGGTTCCTGATTTTCAGGGTCAACCAAATCTGCCAGGATGCTGATGCTGATCCTGCCTGGTTCCAGAAGCTTCCCTTGCGTATCCAGCACCTCGGGCCCTTCTGGATGTGGTGCGGGCAGCCCAAATGCCAGGCCTTGGTCTCATGAGTTGGCCTGCAAGATGGGCGGGCGTTTGGAGCTCGTTTGATAGGCTTTGCGCACTGATACCCGCCAGCACGCCTGGTCTGCGGGCCTTAGCTGCTGGCTCGCCTGCTGGTCTGGCTGATGTGCCTGGCGCGCCCGCCCAGGGCGTGACATTCTCCCCCACCTGATTGCGCAACGTCCTCGTTGCGTCTTCTGCATGGTACTGCCTGATCTGGTCCCCGAACTGCCATAAGTCCTCTGCTGGTTCCCAGCTCGCCTCACTATCTGGAAGCCCCTTCCAGCGCACCAAGTACTCATGTCTTGGTTGATAGTTCTTCCGTCTCACTTCCCGGTCAGCCATAATGCTTTGGACCTCCTTCTCATATGAGGCCCTTGCTCCCAACGGTGCACGCTTTGACTCTGCCCGTCCTGGATCTCCCTCATCCTCATGGAACGGCTTGAGCATGCTCACATGGAACACCGGGTGTACCCTCGGCTTGGGTGGCATATCCAGCTTGTAGGCAACCTTGCCTACTCTCTTGACTACTCGGAAAGGTCCTCATACCTCCGGACTAGGCCTTTGTGCAGCCCCCTGTGGCGCACAATGGGATGCAGCTTCACCAACACCAAGTCTCCAACCTGGAACTGCACATCCCGCCTCTTCTGGTCTGCCCACTTCTTCGACCTCTTGGCCGCCTTGTGTAGACAAACTCTGGCCAAGTCAGCTTGCTCCTGCCATGCCTTGGCAAACTTGTATGCTGCCTGGATTCGGCCCTGTATAACCTGCAGCAATCGAACCGGGTGTTAGTGGTTGTTGCCCTGTCACAACTCAAATGGGCTCTGGTTCGTTGCCTCGCTCCTTTGCAAGTTGTAGGAAAACTGCGCAATATCCAGCTAGCTTTGGCCAGTCCCTTTGTGTGGCACTCACATAGTGCCTGAGGTAGACCTCCAGTAGTCCATTCACACGTTCTGTCTGCCCATCGGTCTGCGGATGCATGCTGGTGGAAAAAGTTCAAGTCTGACCCCAACAGCTTGAACAACTCAGTCCAGAACCTGCCCGTGAAACGCCCGTCCCGATCACTAACAATGGTCCTCGCACTCCCCCAGTACTTCACCATGTTCTTCAGGAACAATCGAGCTGCCTCCTCGGCTGGGCACTCCTTGGTTGCTGGAATGAAGATTCCATATTTGGAAAACCTGTCCACCACTACCATGATGCTTCCAAACCCTCTGTCTTGGGTAGACCGACTATAAAGTCCAGAGAAACACTCTCCCATGGTCGCTCTGGCACTGGCAATGGCTCCAAGAGACCCCTGGTTTCTTGAGCTCCACCTTGTCCTGTTGGCACACAAGACAAGTCTTCACATAGGCCTCCACATCGTCCCTCATGTGCGGCCAGTAGTACCGGTCCTCGATCAGCGCCAAGGTGCGGCTCACTCCTGGGTGTCCAGCCCACCTTGAATCATGACACTCTTGCAAAACTTCCTTGCGGAGCTTCCCGTGCTGCGGCACAAACAGTCTACTGCCTCTGGTGTAATGCAACCCATCCTGCAACCAAAACCGCCTAGTCTTACCTTGCTGGGCGTACTCCATCAAAGCCTTGGCTGTAGGATCATGCGCAAGTCCTCCTTGATGCGCGGCACCAGTGACCCCTCTGGTTGGCTAATGGCAGCAAGGTTAGCCTTTCTGCTCAGGGCGTCTGCCACTAGGTTCGCCCGCCCCGGCTTGTACTCCATCTGAAAATCAAATTCCGCAAGAAAATCTTGCCATCTCGCCTGCTTGGGGGACAGCTTCTTCTGCGTCTGGAAGTAGCTGGTTGCCACATTGTCCGTCCTCACCACGAACCTCGACCCCAACAGGTAATGGCGCCAAGTGCGCAAGCAGTGCACCACTGCAGTCATCTCCTTCTCTTGGACCGTGTACTTGCGTTCAGTCTCGTTCAGCTTCCTGCTCTCAAACGCGACTGGACGTCCCTCTTGCATCAACACGCCCCCTATGGCAAAGTCTGATGCATCCGTATGTACCTCATACGGTTTGGCATGGTCTGGCAAGGCTAAGACTGGCTCCTCGGTCACAGCCCGCTTCAACCTGTCAAAGGCTTCCTGGCACCCTGCGCTCCACTCCCATGCTCTCCCTTTCTTGAGCAAGTCAGTCAATGGCGTGGCTATTGCTGAGTGACCCTTGATGAAGCGCCTGTAGTAGTTAACCAGCCCAATGAACGATCTCAACTCAGTGACCTTGGCTGGCGGTTGCCACTCCAGGATGGCGTCTATCTTGCCTTCATCCATGCGTATCCTGCCACCTCCCACTATGTGGCCTAGGAATGGGATCTCCTGCTGGGCGAATGAGCACTTCTCCCTCTTGACAAACAGCTTGTGCGCCCGCAACACCTCGAACACCTGTCTCAAGTGGTCTACATGCTCTCCCAAAGTCTGGCTGTAGATCACAATGTCATCCAAATAAACCACAACAAATCGATCAAGGAACGACTGAAGTACCTTGTTCATAAGGGTGCAGAATGTTGCTGGGGCATTCGTGAGTCCGAAAGGCATCACCAAGAACTCATACGAACCATACCGAGTGACACATGCTGTCTTTTGCTCATCTCCCTCTGCGATCCTGACTTGATAATAGCCTGACCTCAAATCCAGCTTGGTGAACCACCTTGCGCTCCCAAGTTGATCGAACAAGTCCGCAATGAGTGGGATGGGGTACTTGTTCTTGATGGTCAGCTTGTTCAAAGCCCGGTAGTCTATGCACAGCCGCAACGACCCATCATGCTTGCGCTGGAATAGAACCGGTGCACCATAGGGTGCTTTCGATGGCCTGATGAAGCCAGCATCAACTAACTCCTTGAGCTGCTTCCTCAACTCCTCCAACTCTGGTGGAGTCATTCGGTAAGGGGCTCTGGCTGGTGGCTTGGCCTCGGACACCAGCTCGATCTTGTGGTCCACCTCCCTCTTAGGTGGTAGCTTGCTAGGCAGCTTTGCGGGCATCACATCACTAAAGGTCTTCAGCACCTTTAGTACCTCCAAGGGTGACTCGGTCTCCTTCTCCCTTGGCTCATCATATTTCAGGGCTGCCAAGAAGGTGTCTTCTTGTCTGCTTACCGCCTTGGCAAATTGGATGGCTGACACCACCCGTGACCCAACTCCAGACCCTCTCCTCAATGGTACTAGGCATTGGCACCGTGCATCCAAGATGCAAACACAATCGGCAAAAGGCACAAGGAGGGCGTTAATCCGAACAAGGAAATCCAACCCAATCACAAACTCATAGTCGTCAAGGGGTATTACCTCAATGGTCTCCTTGCCTTTCCAATCTCCAAGCTGCAACTCCACTCCCCGTGCTACTCCAATGGCTGGAACTTCCTTGGAGTTCACCGTCTTAATGGTACCAGTCCCTTTCTGCACCTTCAGTCCGAGCTTCCGGGCTCCATCACCTGAAATAAAAAGATGTGAGGCACCTGTGTCCACCAGTGCGCTCACCTTCTGACCCGCAACCATCAGATCCGCAAACATCAAGCCCTTTGGCTTGCGGCTCCCCTTACTCTGGACAGCATTGAGCACCAACGACCCAAGCTTTGCTGCCCCTGACTCTGGCTCCTCGTCAGACTCCCTGTCTACAGCAGCCAGCTTGCCCTTCTGCGGGCAATTGCGCGCTATGTGGCTCCCTCCACATAGGTAGCATGCTAGTGGTTCTCGGTCCCCCTTTGCTTTCCACTTGCCTGCTGATGGCTTCCTCTCGCCATCCTTGGTTGAACGGTCTCGGTCTCCATCCTTGGACTCCCGGTCACGGTCCTTCCCATTGGACTGCTTCTTCCGGTCCCTATCGTCCCTGCCCTTACCCTTGGGCTTGGTAGACTCGAACTTGTTCAGAGGCTTGAACTCTATCAACGCCTCGGCAGTGGTCATGGCTTTAGCCAAGTCATGAACTCCCCTCCTTTGTAGCTCATGCTTTACCCACGGCTTCAGCCCATCCATGAAAGCAAAGAATGCGTCCTTCTCGCCTAGATCCGAGATCTGTAGCATCAGTTCAGAGAATTTTTGAACATACTCTCTTATGTTCCCTTGCTGGCTCAACCTGCGCAACTTTGCCCGTGCCTCATCATCGGCATACTCCGGGTAAAATTGTTCTCTGAACTCTTTTTGGAACTCTGCCCAGGTTCCAATCTTGGCGTTCCCACGCCTGACATCATCACACCTGCGCCTCCACCACAATAAGGCTACATCAGTGAGATACATAGCAGCGGTGCTTACCTTTATCGCCTCGTCTTGTATGCCCATGGCCTGGAAGTACTGCTCCATACCCCAAAGGTAATTGTCTACTTCTTTGGCCACATCGAACATAATAGGAAGGTCCATGGGGTATAAAAGGGTTCACACCATCTCCGCCTTCTTGTCACGAGTCGAGACTCAAGCTCCGAACCCGCGCGGCTCCGGGACCCGGGCATTCACCCTTCCGGCGTCTCGGATCAGCCTGACCGCCACGGTTCACACCCTTGTGAGGTATTGTCCGCTCTGGCCCCCTGACCTCACGGTTTTGTCCTACAAAAGGCGCCTCACAAGGCGGAGATGGTGTGAACCCTTTTATACCCCAGGGACCTTCCTATTATGTTCGATGTGGGATTCAGGACTCCCCCTTAGGTCCGTGAACCCTTTTGTACCCCAGAGACCTCCTATTATGTTCGATGTGGGATTCAGGACTCCCCCTTAGGTCCGTGACATTCTCCCACACCCAACCTCGTGACGCCCTCGTCACAGAGGCCGGCCACCCTGCCTACCTCCCTCGAGGCGCTCGGCGTGGATCGAACGGTTTAGGGTTGGCTCTGATACCAATGTCACGGACCTAAGGGGGAGTCCTGAATCCCACATCGAACATAATAGGAAGGTCCCTAGGGTATAAAAGGGTTCACACCATCTTCGCCTTGTGAGGCGCCTTTTGTAGGACAAAACCGTGAGGCCAGAGGGGGCCAGAGCGGACAATACCTCACAAGGGTGTGAACCGTGGCGGTCAGGCTGATCCGAGACGCCGGAAGGGTGAATGCTCGGGTCTGAATCCAACAAATAATGTCACCATGGATTACTGCCAAGAGGTTTTTCTATTAAAATGTATATATCCTTTTAGCTTTGCTCAACTTTCAACTTTCAAATGCTATCGGGTGTCGTTCTTGCAAAAGCACTCCTCTAAAAGTAAAATCAAATGCATCTACTTTAACTTTAAAAAGCTTCTTAATATCATGGAAATCCATGATAGGGTCCTTCATCATGGTTTTTTTCAAGCCCTCAAAAGCCTTCTGACATTCACTTGTCCAACACCATTTATACTCTTTTTTTAGTAGCTCCATAATGGTTGTGATTGTATGAGAGTACCTATCCATAAATCTCTTATAATTGTTGGCCAATCCCAAAATTGATAGGAGTTCACTGACATTCTTTGGTGTTGCCCACTCTTTGATAGCATTAGCTTTTTCCATGTCCATTTGAATTTGGCTTAGAAAGTGAATCTGTGTTTGAGCAAATGCACATTTCTCCCTTTTAACATATAGTTGATGGTCTTGTAGTCTTTGAAACGCAAGACACAGGTGCTCTTGATGCTTTTCCATGGTAAAACTATAAAACACTATGTCATCTAAATAGATAACCATAAACTTGTTAAGTTAGTCATGGTCCATGTGATTCATCAAGGTACAAAATGTGGTATGGGCATTAGTCAATTCAAAAGGCATACAAGAAATTCAAACGCACTATATTGCATTACACAAGTGGTTTTTGGCTCATCTCTTTTAACAATTCTGACCTGATGATAGCCAGATCTCAAGTCCAATTTTGAGAAGTACTTGGCCTGGCTTAGTTGATCAAACAAATTCATAATAAAAGGAATAGGATATTTGTTTCTCATAGTGACTTTGTTCAAGGCTCTATAGTCTACACACAACCACAAACTCCCATCATGTTTTCTCTGAAATAATATGGGTACCTCAAATAGTGCTTTTGATGGCCTAATGAATTTGGCTTGTAAGGGCTCATCTAATTGTTTTCTCAATTCAACCAACTCTACTGGAGCCATACAATATAGGCCTCTAGCTAGTAGCTTAACTTTTGAAAGAAGCTTAATCTCATAGTCTATTAATCTTCGAAGAGATAAGACTTTAAAAAATTACTTTGGTATCGCATTCTTAAACTCTTTCAATACTTTTTACACCCCATCAAGCATCAATTCTAGCTCAATCCCATCTTTGTAAATTGGCATGGCCACATAGAAGGGTTTCCCTTTCTTGACCTCTTTTTTGAATTGTAATACTGAAATCATTTTCTTCCCACTCTTAGGAAGGATCGTGGCTAACACAATATGCGAGCACTCCCCAAAGAACAATAAATAACTAGTAGTGGGGATTGGGATTGCTTGAGCTAACATCATAAAGTCCAATCTTAGGACAACATCAAAGTCATCCATGGGGGACTGTAAAGTTTACATTTTTTTCCTATGGCCTCAACTTGGTTATCACACTCTTAGAGCTTCCACTGATTACAAAGGTTGGTAAGTTAATCACTTTCATTTGCCAACAGTCCTTATTAAACTTGAAACCAAACCTTTTTACTTTTTTTAGTGTGATGAAAGTACAGTTACACCTATATCTATTATGGTCTTTGTGGTTTTACCATTAAATACTAGGTCCACATACATCAGACCTCTCACAGGTTCTTTTTTTATTAAGTTTAGTTGGGTACAATGGGCACTAAAAAACTATATTGAGCCCATCCTTATAGGTTCCTCTTTAACTTCTTTGATAGTTTCAAGCACTTTGAAAGACTTTTGAGAGAGGATCTTAAAGCATTAAGGGCATCTCTATGTGGGTATTTAGCCACCTAATGTGGCCCTTGGCATAAGAAGCAAGCTAGCGGTTGCTTCAGCTTGAAATTTAATGCATTGTTTGCCTTAGGTTGGGTATTGTCTCGACTAGGAGGCCTTTTATCTTATCCCTCATAAAAAGGTCGATCAATTTTAGCCATCTTTCCCTTATTCCCAAAGTTAGAGTTACTGCCACCTGATAAAAGGTTCTTTCTTTTTTAGGGCCCATTGTTACAGTCATTAAGATGTTTAGTGGCAGCCATCACTATGGCCACATCTTGTTCTTTTTGTTTTTACAATTTTATCTTGGCCTAAGGTTTAAGGCCTTCAAGGAAATAAAAACATCTTATCTTTTTTAGAGATGTCTTTAATGTCCAATATTACGGTAGGAAAGCTCCTCACAAACTCTTGTACAATTCTCATTTGCATAAATTCTTGAAGCTTCTTTTAAGGCCATATACTTCACATTCTCAAGAAAGAATTGGTTTTTCAACTCTTGCTTAAGATCTACCCAAGTTTTGATAGGGCATTCATCATTTACAAATTTTGAATGCCACCACAACTTGTTATCCCTATCAAGGTACATTAAAGCCATTGCAACCTTATCCTCTTTTGATTTTATGTGCACATCTCAAAATAATTTTTCTATATCAAACAGAAAGTTTGTAAGATCTTTGGCATCTCTTGCTCCCTCATAACATCAAGGCTCCAACACTTTGGCCCTTTTCCCTTTCTTTATTGTGCTAGAACTTGACCTAGCCATAGCCATTTATAGTACACTCACTTGGGCCCTAAGCTTCTTAAATTCTCTCTAAAAGACACTCAGGGCATCTCTGGTCTCCTCACCCAAGCTATGTAGAGTATCAAACAACTCTCGCTAGGATGTCTCAATCTACTTCAGTCAACCATAAGTTACGACATGAGGTTTAAAGGCAACCATTGTGGCTTTATGCTCCTTGATCCTCTATCAGTCATTAAATCCACCACTTGTAGCCATCTCTAGCACTTTTCAACAGTGCTCTAATACCATATGTCATGGACTAAGTTTTCTCTCAATAAAGCAATAGACCATGCAACACTTGGATGGATGTTTCCACATAAGTCAATCGAAGATAGTTTAATATCCAAGCCAATGAGGTAGCCCAGTAATATGCCAACTGCTCACCCCTTTTAAAAAGCTTAAGAGATTTTATAGCTATGCTACCTATAACCATTACAATATTTGAAATGAGGACATTTTTCTTAGCACATGAGATCTATCCTCCTTCTTGGCACATCATATGCTTGGTCATGACCTTATATTTGGGTGGCTCATGACATCCTATGCCAGGTCATGGCCCTCTATAAGATTGACTCATGACATACGAAAAGTGATCAAGACTCTATAGGCCAAGCATAGTGTTCAAGTTTGGCAGAAATGAGCCAAGCCCATGTGCAGATGCTAGTAACCACTAATATGAATTTACAAGCCATAAAAAAGGCACTAGCTTTGTAAAAATATGAAAATGCACTTGATCCCACCTATAGCTCAAACATGGTGTATAGCAAGGGGCTAGGATACATGTTCATGGTGCATGGCCTAGCATGTGTCGAAGGTGCTCGAGAGAACTACTCGTCAAAGTGCCAACATGTACCAATGGTGTTCAAAGCATGTGTCGAGACTAAGGGCCAACAGGTCCTGATGGTGGTTGAGGTATGTGCATGTGTCATAGTCTACAAACTAGTATAGGCTCAAAGGTTCTCTTCGAGTTAAAAAATAGTTCTAGTTCTAGCAAGACAAGGTTAACAGCCAGACAAACCAGGCTTTAAAGCCTACTAGAGGACCAAGTCATGGGAAACTAGCCCAAAATAGTGGTATGAGTAGCAATCAAGACTCCAAAAGCTCTGGCACAATGTTCATGTTTAGTAAAATTGAGCCAAGCCCAAGTTCAACCATTGGTGAGCAGTTATATGAATTTACAAAGCATAAAAATGGCATTAGCATGGTAAAAATATGACCTAAACCCACCTATAGCCTGGGCGCAAGATATTTATGGTGGTGCACAGTCTATCATATGTTAATGGTGGTTGAAACATGTGCCAAGACCAAGGGCTAAAATGTCTTAATGGTGCTCGAGGCATATGCATGTGTCATAGTTTCTAAGTTGGTCCAAGCTCTGAGGTTCTCTCTAAGTTAAGGAACAATTTTAGTTCTAGCAAGATGGGGTCTGACAACTAAAAAGACCAGGCCTCGAGGCCTAGTAAAGGCTCAAGTCATGGGAAACTAGCCCAAAACAGTGGTATGGGTAGTGATCAAGACTCCAGAGGCTTAGGCATGGTGTTCATGTCTGGCATAATTGAGCCAAGCCTAGGTGCAGGTGCTGGTGAGTACTTATATGAATTTACAAGCCATAAAAATAGCATTGGCATTGTAAAAATAAAAAGATGTGCCTAAACCCACCCATTGCCTAGTTGTGGTGTACATGGTGTGTTGCCCAAGCCTAGGATACCCGCGCATGATGCACGGTTCAACATGTACCAATAGTGGTCAAAGCATATGCCAAGACCAAGAGCCAACATATCTCGATAGTGGTCGAGGCATGTGCATGTGTTACAGTCTGTAAGCTAGTCCAAGCTCAAGGGTTTTCTTCAAGTCAAGGAATAGTTCTTGCTCTAGTGGGTTAAGGTCTGATAACTATAAGGACCAAGCCTAGAGGCATATTAAAGGCTCAAGTCTTAAAGGACTAGCCCAGTACAATGGTATGGGCAGTGATCAAGACTCCAAAGGCTCAGGCACGGTGTTCAGGTTTGGCAGAATTGAGCCCAGACTACGTGTGGGCACTGGTAAGGGATACATAGACACACAGTTAAACCCAAGTGTTGGCACTAATGATCAAGGTACGGGTGTATGGTCAAACCTAAATCCAAACACTAATGACTGAGTTACAAGTGCACAATTAGACCCAAATGTGTGCACACCTGAACACAGTCCTGGGAGGATAAAAGTTATGGGCTTCTTGAAGGCTCAATACTATAACAAATTTTTCATAAGCTAGAATTATGCTAAGCATTTGAGTTTTGTAGGCTTAGTTTGGCAGATGAAATCAATTCTCTGTCCAAGGTCACACGAAGTTTAACTTAAGACCGAAGCCCATGCCATATGCATCGAGCGTCATTTGGTGCTGACGGTGATTGAGGGGTAGACAAATGCCTTGGGTGGGAGGTTTATGGTACACATGCTACACCAAATGCTAGCATCTACCAAAAAGGTGTCTGAGGTAACAATCCATACCAAGGGCCTACTTACGCTAATAGTGGTTGAAATAAGTGCTAGCATCTGGTGATGGTATCTAAGGCAACATCTCACACCAAGGGGCCAACATCTACTGATGGTGTTCGAGGCAACAATGGGCTAGTATTTGTTAATGGTGTTGGATACAATTGCCTATACCAACCAAGGGCCAGATGCTGTCAATGGTGTTTAAGGCAATAACATGGACCAAAGGCCAGGGTATGCCGATGGAGTTCAAGGCAAATGCTCGCACCAAGGGCAAGCCTGTCACTATAGCAAATACCAAGGGCATTTAGTTGTCATGTACTTAAATGCTCAAATGAGGGATGTCATCACCTAACTAAATTAGTTACAATAGAAAACACCATTCATCCCTAATCTTAGAGTGGTGTGGTGTAAAAAAATCAAGTGAGAAGACTTCAGTGGGTGTCATGGGAGAAAGGATGAATCAAAGTGACAAAGGGCTGAATCTCAATGGATTATGGTTGCAAGCCCACTTGGCTGCTTACAACATCCCATCACATATTTAAGTCATTTACAAAAACCACATTTTTATTCTAGTTGAGCTCATCGTAGGGCACTTACATTATCTTTTAACAAATGTGCCACCCTCGCCAAACTCCCTACCTGACAATGTCTTTTGCCCGAATTGATCGATTGAAGCTGACCTTAGGTCCAAAAGGAAAGGTTGTGCCCAACCTTTGATTCGTGAAATATGTAAAATAACATTAAAAATAGTTGTATTTCAATTTTTCCCAAAGGATCCCACTTATACTATACCTTTTAAGTTATTCAGAAAGTTAGATTAGAGTCAAGCTCAACATGGTGTTTTCTTTCAATAGATTTTGCCAAGCTCCTTCCCTTGGCTGTGGTTTCATTGGATAGTAGACAGGGATAGTGGGAATCTTGTTAATCCATTCATGTATGTCACTAATTAGATGACAAGGCATTTGGCTACCTTAAGAGAGTCATAGTTACTACCACCATTTAGCCACGTTTGGTTAAATTTC